>JAJEJO010050702.1:360376-497874 GCA_020662805.1 Glaucomys volans | reverse complement strand
AACATGGGAGATCTTTCCATCTTCTCAGATGCTCTTTAACTTCTTTCTTTAGCGTTCTGTAGTTCTCAGTGTAGAGGTCTTTCACATCTTTTGTTAGATGGATTCCCAAGTATTTTATTTTTTTTGAGATTAATGTGAGTGGGGTAGTTTTCCTAATTTCTCTTTCAGAGGATGCATCACTTACGAATAAAAATGCATTGGATTTATGAGCATTAATTTTGTATCCTGCTACTTTACTGAATTCATTAATGAGTTCCAGAAGTTTTCTGGTGGAATTCTTAGGATCTTCTAAATAGAGAAGAATCATGTCATCTGCAAATAGGGATAGTTTGATCTCTTCTTTACCTATTCGTATTCCTCTAATTTCTTTGGTCTGTCTAATTGCTCTGGCTAGATTTTCAAGAACAATGTTGAATAATAGTGGCGAAAGAGGGCATCCCTGCCTTGTTCCAGTTCTCAGGGGGAATGCTTTCAATTTTTCTCCATTTAGAATGATGTTAGCTGTGGGCTTAGCATAGATAGCCTTTACAATGTTAAGGAATGTCCCCACTATCCCTATTTTTTCTAGTGTTTTGAGCATGAATGGGTGCTGTATTTTATCAAATGCTTTCTCTGCATCTATTGAAATAATAATGTCGTTCTTGACTTTAAGTCTGTTGATGTGGTGAATTACATTTATTGATTTCCGGATATTGAACCAACCTTGCATCCCTGGGATGAAACCCACTTGATCATGGTGCACTATCTTTTTAATATGCTTTTGTATGCGATTCGCTAAAATTTTGTTAAGAATTTTTGCATCTATGTTCATTAGAGATATGGGTCTGAAATTTTCTTTCCTTGATGTGTCCTTCTCTGGTTTTGGTATCAGGGTGATATTAGCTTCATAGACTGAGTTTGGAAGGGTTCCCTCCTCCTCTATTTTGTGAAATACTTTGAGGAGTATTGGAATGAGCTCTTCTTTGAAGGTCTTGTAGAACTCAGCTGTGAATCCATCTGGTCCTGGACTTTTCTTGGTTGGTAGGCTTTTGATGACTTCCTCTATTTCATTGCTTGAAATTGATCTATTTAAGTTGTGTATGTCCTCCAGATTCAGTTTGGGTGGCTCATATGCCTCTAGGAACCTGTTGATGTCTTCCAGGTTTTCTATTTTGTTGGAGTATAAATTTTCAAAGTAGCTTCTTATTACGTTTTGTATTTCAATTGTGTCTGTTGTAATATTTCCATTCCCATCACGGATTTTAGTAATTTGGAGTTTCTCTCTCCTTCTCTTTGTTAGCGTGGCTAAGGGTTTATCAATTTTGTTTATTTTTTCAAAGAACCAACTTTTTGTTTTGTCAATTTTTTCAATTGTTTCTTTTGTTTCAATTTCGTTGATTTCAGCTCTGATTTTGATTATTTCCTGTCTTCTACTACTCTTGGTGATGATCTGTTCCTCTTTTTCTAGGGCTTTGAGCTGTAATGTGAGGTCATTGATTTGTTGACTTTTCATTCTTTTATTAAATGCACTCCCTGCCATGAACTTTCCTCTTAGCACTGCTTTCATAGTATCCCAGAGATTTCGATATGTTGTATCCTTGTTCTCGTTGACCTCTAAGAATCTTTTAATTTCTCCCCTAATGTCTTCTGTTATCCATGTATCATTCAATAGCATATTATTTAATCTCCAGGTCTTGGAATAGTTTCTGTTTCTAACTTTATCATCAATATCTAATTTCATTCCATTATGATCTGATAGTATACAAGGTAGTATCTCTATGTTTTTGTATTTGCTAAGAGTAGCTTTGTGGCATAACATATGGTCTATTTTAGAGAAGGACCCATGAGCTGCTGAGAAGAAAGTGTATTCGCTTTTTGATGGATGGAATATTCTATATATGTCTGTTAAGTCCAAATTAGGGATTGTGTCATTGAATCCTATGGTTTCTTTGTTCAATTTTTGCTTGAGGATCTGTCCAATGGTGAGAGAGGAGTGTTAAAGTCTCCGAGTATTATTGTGTTTTGGTCTATTTGATTCCTGAAATTGAGAAGGATCTGATTGACATACATGGATGCACCATTGTTTGGTGCATAAATATTTATGATTGTTATGTCTTGCTGATTTATGCTTCCTTTAAGCAGTATGAAATGTCCTTCTTTATCCCTCCTGATTAACTTTGGCTTGAAGTCTGCTTTATCTGAAATGAGAATGGAAACCCCAGCTTTTTTATTCAGTCCATGTGCATGGTATGTTTTTTCCCAACTTTTCACCTTTAGTCTGTGGGCATGTTTTTCTATTAGATGAGTCTCTTGAAGGCAGCATATTGTTGGGTCTTTCTTTTTAATCCAGTCTGCAAGTCTATGTCTTTTGATTGATGAGTTTAGGCCGTTTACATTCAGGGTTATTATTGAGATATGACTTGTATTTCCCGTCATTTTAGCTTTTTTGGGGTTTTTAGCTTAACTGTGTTTCTCCTTTGATTGACTCTTTCTTTAGGGTAGTTCCTCCCCATGGTGACCGAGATTGTTATTTTTCATTTCTTCCTCTTCGAATATTTTGTTGAGAATGTTCTGTAGGGCAGGTTTTCTCTTTGTGAATTCTTTAAGCTTTTGTTTTTCATGGAAGGATTTTATTTCATCATCAAATCTGAAGGTAAGTTTTGCTGGGTACAAGATTCTTGGTTGGCATCCGTTTTCTTTCAGAGCTTGAAATATGTTGTTCCAGGCCCTTCTTGGTTTTAGGGTCTGGGCTGAGAAATCTGCTGATATCCGTATTGGTTTCCCCCTGTAGGTAATCTGCTGCTTTTCTCTCGCAGTCTTTAAAATTCTATCTTTGTTTTGTATGTTAGGTATTTTCATTATAATGTGCCTTGGTGTGGATCTGTTGAAATTCTGTGTGTTTGGTGTCCTGTAGGCCTCTTGTAATTGATTTTCCATCTCATTCATCATATTTGGGAAATTTTCTGATATTATTTCATTGAACAGATTGTTCATACCCTTGGTTTGTATCTCTGTGCCTTCCTCAATCCCAATTACTCTTAAATTTGGTCTTTTCATGATGTCCCATATTTCTTGGAGGTTTCGTTCATGATTCCTAACCATCTTCTCTGTTTGTTCGACTTTGTTTTCAAGATTAAATATTTTGTCTTCATTGTCTGAGGTTCTGTCTTCCAAGTGATCTATTCTGTTAATTATGCTTTCTATTGAGTTTTTAACTTGGTTGATTGTTTCCTTCATTTCCTTATTTCCTTCAAGGATTTCTGTTTGTTTTTTTCTCAGAACTTCTATCTCTTTATTGAAATGATTTTTTGCTTCCTGAAATTGCTCTATTAGCTGGTTATTCATAGCCTGAATCTGCACTCTCGTCACCTCATTCTCTTCTCGGATCATTTTAATTATGAACATTCTGAACTCCATTTCTGTCATTCCTTCTACCATGCTGTCTTTGGGATCTCTTGATGTATCATCTAGGTTTGTTTGGGACACTTTCTTCCCATGTTTTCTCATGCTGCTCATGTATCTTCCCCTCTAGTAGTGCAAATCAGAGGGATTGCAATTTCCCTGTAAAGACTTAGGGCGTCCCTGCAGATTTCCAGTAACTCACCAGATGTTTGAGAGGTGCTTGATCAAGTGGTGACCCAAGATAGCTGCTGTCTCACAACCTCCAGGTTGGGAATGATCAATGCTTCTGGGCAGAGGCAACCAGGAGACACAGCACCGTGGCCCTGGAGCCATAGCGCCGTGTCCCCGCGGTAAGGGCTGAGCTTAGGTCCGGGGGCTCAGACAGCCAAAGATGGTGTCTCTTCACCAGGGAAGCTGTAGAATGGTGCCAACGGGCCCAAATTCCTTGCTGGAGCCGACAAGCAGCTCCGCTCCCAGCCAGATCTCACCTGGAACCGCAGCGCGTGTCCCTGCGGGAAGGGGTGGGGTTAGGTCCGAGGGCTCAGATAGCTGAGGATGGCGCCTCTCCACCAGGGAAGCTGTAGACTGGCGCCGCTGGACCCGGCAAGCAGCTCTGCTCTGTATTCGCTTTTTGATGGATGGAATATTCTATATATGTCTGTTAAGTCTAAATTAGCGATTGTGTCATTGAGTTCTATGGTTTCTTTGTTCAATTTTTCTTGGAAGATCTGTCCAATGGTAAGAGAGGAGTATTAAAGTCCCCCAGTATTATTGTGTTTTGGTCTATTTGGTTCCTGGAAATGAGAAGGATCTGATTGACGTACATGGATGTGCCATTGTTTGGTGCATAAATATTTATGATTGTTATGTCTTGGTGATTTATGCTTCCCTTAAGTAGTATGAAATGTCCTTCTTTATCCCTTCTGACTAACTTTGTCTTGAAGTCTGCTTTATCTGAAATGAGGATGGAAATTCTTTCTTTTTTACTAAGTCCATGTGTGTGGTATGTTTTTTCCCAACCTTTCACCTTTAGTCTGTGGGCATGTTTTTCTATGAGATGCATCTCTTCAAGGCAGCATATTGTTGGGTCCTTCTTTTTAATCCAATCTGACAGTCTATGTCTTTTGATTGAGGAGTATAGGCCATTTACATTTAGGGTTATTATTGAGATATGACTTGCATTCCTGGTCGTTTTGAGTTATTTTTGGATTTTAATCTTACTTGGTTTTTCCTTTAATTGGCTGTTCCTTTAGGGTAATTCCTCCCTTTGCTGACTTACATTGTTGTTTCTCATATCATCCTCTTGGTATATTTTGCTGAGAATGTTCTGTAGGGCAGGCTTTCTATTTGTGAATTCTTTTAGCTTGTGTTTATCATGGAAGGATTTTATTTCGTCTTCAAATCTGAAGTTAAGTTTTGCTGGGCATAAGATTCTTGGTTGGTATCCATTTTCTTTCAATGCTTGGAATATGTTGTTCCAGGCCCTTCTTGCTTTTAGGGTCTGGGCTGAGAAATCTGCTCATATTCATATTGTTTTCCCCCTATATGTAATCTGATGTTTCTCTCCTGCAGCCTTTAAAATTCTATCTTTGTTTTGTATGTTAGGTATTTTCATTATAATGTGCCTGGGTATGGATCTGTTGTGATTTTGTGCATTTGGTGTCCTGTAAGCCTCTTGAATTTGATTTTCCATTTCATTCATCAGATTTGGGAAATTTTCTGATATTATTTCATTGAACAGATTATTCATTCCTTTGGTTTGTGTCTCTTGCCTTCCTCAATCCCAATAACTCTTAAATTTGGTCTTTTCATGATGTCCCATAACTTCTGGAGGTTCTGTTCCTGATTTCTTAGCATCCTCTCTGTCTGGTTGAGTTTGTTTTCAAGATTAAATATTTTGTCTTCGTTGTCTGAGGTTCTGTCTTCCAAGTGATTTAGCCTGTTGGTTAAGTTTTCTATTGAGTTTCTAATTTGGTTTATTGTAACCTTCATTTCAAGGATTTCTGCTTGGTTTTTTTCAGAATCTCTATCTCTTTATTGAAATGATCTTTTGCTGCCTGCAGTTGCTCTTTTAACATTGCCTGCATTTGCTCTCTTGACTACTCGTTTGCTTCTCGGATCATTTTAATTATGTACACTCCCTTTCTGACAATGCTTCTGCCATGTTGTCATTGGGTTCCTTTGGTATAGTATCTGGGTTTGTTTGGGACGTTTTCTTCCCATGTTTTCTCATGTTGCTAGTGTATCTTCCCCTCTAGTTGTGTGAATCCTAGGTATTGCAGGATTATAGGGTTCCTGCCTATTTTCAATACCTCCCCTTGAATTGAGAGATCAATATTGGCAGCACACCATATAAACAATATGTGTCCTTAATCTAAATAGTCCCTATTGTGATATTAACAGTG
Organism: Glaucomys volans; assembly: GCA_020662805.1. Classification (NCBI taxonomy): domain Eukaryota; kingdom Metazoa; phylum Chordata; class Mammalia; order Rodentia; family Sciuridae; genus Glaucomys; species Glaucomys volans. The sequence goes on along the minus strand of JAJEJO010050702.1, from coordinate 492,088 downwards.
TTGTCTTAATAAACAGAGATGAGTTCAAATTATTATCTACAGCATAACCAGTAGGTTTTCAATGAGGACTGCAAATCCTAATGCTGGACAGTGAGAATGAGGAGGGGTATTGGACAAAACACTAATGAGGTAAGAAGTGAGTCTATAGATATACTATGTCATATGAATAGTGGAAGTGGAATTAAAAGAAATAGGTTGTTAGCATGAGGAAAAAGAGATTCTCCAAGGAAACGGATAATATAAGAGGAAGATAAAGTGATAATCATAATAATAAAAGAAAAAGGTAGGAATATAGTGGAGATATTAGGAATAATCTTAGTATTACAATTAATTTAAAAAATATTCTGTGATAAAAATATACTGTAGAGTTCAAATCTGTTATTTTTTCAATGACCTGATGTTTGAGAGGTGCTTGATCAAGCAGTGACCCAAGAAGGGTGCTGTCCCACTACCTCCAGGTTGGGAATGATCAATGCTTCTGGGCAGAGGCGGCCTGGTGTTGATAGATGATCAGATACAGCACAGGTGCTAGACCCCAGGCCAGGGTGTGGGCCTGGGCATTAGACCAAGTTGGGGTGGGGGTGCTGAACAATGCTCAGTGATGGAGACACTGGGCTTAAGAGCCCAGGCACGCCTGAACTCCTCACTGGGGGCTCAGGCGGTGGCAGGTGGTTGCTCTCTCCCTGGGATGCTGTAAAATGGCGCCTAAGGGCCTAAGCTCCCAGCTGCAGCTGGCGATTTCTGCCGCTCCACACCAGAGCTCTCCAGGAGCTGCCGCACAATGGCGTCAGAAGACTGGAGCTCAGCTCTGAGGACTCAGGCAGCCGCAGGTAGTTGGTCTCTGCCAGGGAAGCTGTAAAATGACGCTCAAGGACCTAAGTTCCCCGCTGGAGCTGGTGACTCCAGCCGCTCCACGCCAGAGCTCTCCAGGAGCTGCTGCACAATCTCAAATTCTTTTTAAATGTGTATATCTTTTCCTTTCAGGGGGAGAAAAAACATCTAGGGAGGTTTTCATTGTATCCATTCTATCAAAGTATAATTTACTTCAGATAAAAGGCTGTGGAAAGGAAACCCACAATATTTATTTAGAAAATTATACCCTTTACAATTAAAATAGAGACTTACAGGAAGATTCATATTATTTTTTTGGGGGTGTCATTTATTACAAGACACTGAGGGCAAATGTAGTTTGTTTTATTCCATATCCATATTGTTTGTTTATTTTTTCTTCTTTTTCTTTATTTGCTTTTTCTTCTTAATGCTTTCTGGTTGTTAATTTTAAACTAATTATTCTTTCCTTTTAAAATTTCAGTACAAAATGCAGATACCAATATAACCCTAGAAGCAGAGACTTCCCTGACTTCTGGACAATTAACTTGTAGATTAAATTTCCACCGCCCGCATTTCAGATCTATTTTGAATGTTAATATTAAAGACTAATTTGTCTAATTTTTTTGATTTTGTAAAAGCCTTAATTTCAACAAATAGCCATTAAAATCCATCTGTGAATAATGATGCAAAATTTTATGAGGCTACAATGATATGAAAGATAACATCTCTGGCTCCTACTCTCTGTGACAAGGAGTGGATAATACATAGAGGGAAGGTCATTAGGCCACAGCCTTCTACTTCATGTACCTTATCAGGAGAAGAGGCTCCAGCATTTTCCTTTAGAAGTGGTTCTTCTAACGAGCTCATCAGACCATGTGGCTGGTCATGAAACTGGTCAAACTGTTCCTCTTTCCTATAAGAGGATAATGGAATCCAAGGCTTTCATTAGCCTTATACCAGCTGCCGTGAGCTTTTCACAAACACGCCTACTTGCCTTAGTTCAACAATGTACATGTGCTGAGAGCTACACACCAATGTTCTCTTTGGGGCACTTACAGCATTAACCAAGGTCATGTGTAGTATTTTTGTTGTTAATTATTTTTGTTTCACTATCATAATCTTAATGCTCTTTAGGGAGAATCTTGGAAGAGATGTTATCATTACTTTTTCTAATTGCTTTTGAAAGAAAGTGCTTGATTTATTTCTTTTCTTATCTTTTGGTGAATGCTCCTTAGAGTAGGTGTTGGCTAGACATTTAGTACAACATGGATCACATGCACTCTTTAGCACTGTATTATTATGTCTACTGTAATGAGTGTCCTCTGCCTTGCAGGACGGTTCTCTTTACTCTGACTTCTGTGGTCGTACTTGTCATTACAACTGACTGGATCAGCTGGGACAAACTGAACCGGGGCTTTTTGCCCAGTGATGAGGTTTCCAGAGCATTCCTTGCTTCTTTCATCTTGGTCTTTGACCTTCTTATTGTGATGCAGGTAAGTGTCTTTGTGTTTCCCTCCTCTCACTGAAGTTGCTCTATGCTTTGTTCTCACTATAACAAACACTGTAAGCTACAGGCTCCATAAAACCAAAGAAGTGTATAGTTTACAGTGGCTCTTAATGGGGCTTTCACTGATCATACTTTCAGCGGTTTACTGGGAGGAAAAGCCAATTGGGCTTTTATGAGAGGGGCACCAAGAATCATTTTATTAACATTGCAATGTGGGCCCTAGAAACTATGCAGCATTGTGGCATTTTCTGCCAAGGCTTTGGGGGTGGGTGGGGGAAGACAAAAACAAAACCGAAAAAACCCTGTCATTTTGCAAATGGAAAGCTGCAGAGATGAGGATGATATAAAGCCAGCAAAGCAGGGAAAAGTAATTGTCAAAGCAACTCAGGGTTTTATAGCAGATGAAATGGAGTGATGTAAAGATGCTTTCTCTAGCTATGGAAATTATTACTTTCTTTCAGTATTCACCAGAGATGATCCATTTTCATGTAAACAATATTTCTGTCCTGCTTAGCAACAGATTTTTTGGTACAATAACATCACACTAACCAGCAAGACTCATGTAATCTTCTGGTGTGAATGTTTGGGGTTTCAGAAATCGTGTTTTTGAATGGGGCAGAAAGAGATATTAGCTATTTCTTGGTGCCTTATCTTGCTCATTAAATGTCCATCCATTTGCTAGACATTTTCGTATTGCTTTCATAAGGCAATTTTGGTCTTTCCCCTCCTGAGGCATTATAACTCATCAGAACAAAGGGTATCATTGCCAAAGGGAAAGGAGACTCCATTGTATTTATGTGAGATTTTGCAGGATAGCAGATTGTTTTTCTCATTTCTAGAGGCAAAGAGGGGCCTTTATAAGAGCTATTCTGTGTTGTCTCAAAAGAGAACAATAGTTTTGGGGTTTTTTTTGTTTGTTTATTTCTTCTTATTGGTACATAATATATCCTAGGCCATAGATTAAACCTAGTTCTTAGAGTATATGATGATTTTTAATGGGTGATATTTTAAAATACATTGTAACTTAAAATTGTTTGAAGACATAAAATTGAATATTTTTGTCTCGTCTAAAAATTAACAAATTTTGTTTTCCCTTCCTGTGAGGTAGTTTAGCACAGTGAAGCAAACCTTAGACTTGAAGGCAGGCAGCATTGGCAGTTTCCATATCTGTCTCTCACTAGCTGTAGGACATCCTCTGGATAGCTGCAAATTAGATTTATGGCACTTATGCAATAATGCATCAAGCATTACTATAGAAAGGCCATTTTTATCTTCCTCCTCTTCCTAATATATATCCTGATGTTAAATGTCCTCTTTGGTTAAATGGCCTACTGGTACCTCTCTGAACCCATCTTAAAGTCAAAGGTCTTAAGTAACCAAGTAGACCATTGTCTCCTTGAATTTGCTCCTTTTGCTGCATTTATACATGTGAGAACATAATTCCCCAATTGCCCATTACCATCCTCTGCTTTCTATCCTATTTATGTAAATTTTAAGTGTTCTTCCAAATAAGTTCACTGAAGCCAGGGACATCAAGTAGAAAAATATAACATTACAATTTACAGATATTATAGATTCACTCAAATAGTACTTAATAAAGACAGATGGAAGAAAAGAAGGATGACCAGGATTTATTCAGGCAGAGTCAGCAATACTGGAAAGGGAAAGACATTCTAGATGAAAGAATGGCATAAAATACAAGGAGTCAGTAAATGCTGGAGTGTTCAGAGAGTAACCGGAGACCAATTGACTGAAGATGAAGAGCTCATGCTGAGGAATACATCAGTTTGGACCACTTTGGCTGCAAGTAACAATAGCCCTGCCAAGGCAGCTTAATAAAGGGAGAATGTATTTCTGCATTTTAGGGACATCCTACACATTTCAAGTGGAGAGTTGCAGTTGCCTCTAGAGACACTTGAAAGCAGAGACTGAAGTATAACAACTCCTAGCCTTTATTTTATTATCTCTGTCTTTGTTTTTCGCTTCTGTTTTTACTTTCCCCCCCTACTGAGAAGCAGCTCTTTCAGTTTTCCAGTTCACAGTGAAAGAAAGGACCACAACCAACAGCTCAGCAGGCAGTCACTCTCTACTTGTGGGGCCCAATTCTGGATCCCCATGCAGCAATTGTAGTTAGGATCGTCCTGCACCTGTCTCCATCTGACTAGGTTAGGGCTGGAGGCTGTGGAGACAGGGCAGACCAAAGAAAATGGGGAGAGACTGGGTCTCAAAATCAAGTTAATAGGTGTGAAATATAAAGAAGAGTTGAGGAGGAACCCCAAAAGGTAGATCTCAACTCCTTTACTCTCTCCCCCAACACCAAGACAGCCAGTCAAGCCTACTCATTTATCTTTCCATCTCTTTTTGTTTCCCAATCCTTTCTTCTCATTTTTTTTTTGCCACCATTTCAGTCTTGACTCTCCTTTATATGATTATAAAACAATTGATGGAAACTTCTTATAGATGTCCCCTTCTACCCTTTGCCCTATACAGCTTGCCCTCATTACCCATGAATCAGAAATGCCGTGTCATACACATCACTTTTCAGCCCCAGAAACTGTCAGTGACTCCTCAGGGACCAAGAATAAGGACAGAACTCTCCAGTGTCCCCCAGGATCTGGCCCTGACTCTCTTTCCTCCTGTGTCTCCACGGTGCTCCCGCTCTTCCCAGACCAAGGGCTTGCTGCTTTGCCCTTGACCAGAGGATGTCTGGGAGCCTTTCTCCTCCCTAGACTGTGTCTGTCCTACTCTATTCATCTAGGTCCTACCACTGAAGACCTTTTCCACTCCCCCTTCACTGGAGTCATGGGTTTACTTCCTCTTTGAAACTTTGGTAGCCCTTTTCCTACACTGCAAGACAGTACACCACTTTTTTCTTATTACTCTTTGTATCTCTGAAGTCTTGCTAGCACAGTGTCTCACAAAAACAGGGTAAGCCCAGAGTAATAACTGCTTGATGAAGACAAAGAAGTGAAAAGTCCAACACCGAGTCTCCTGCCAGTCCCCATGTATCACCCTGTGAGAACCTCATGTAGAAGTTCTGGGAATGGGCTCACGTGGAAGGGAGTTCAATAAGGGAAACAACCCTGAAAACATGTCTTCAAGACATTTGAAAATATATAATACAAGTGCCCTAACAAGTTCATAGCCAACTCAATTGTGATCCAATTCATCCCACATTCACATATGTCAGATAAAATAAAAATAGAGAAGCAGTAAAATTAATGAAATGGAAGGAACAGTTTCATTAAAAGGCCTATCCTCATTAGAATTATTTAAGTGATTTAAAAGCAATTGACCTAGGCTTTTCTAATTGTAGAAAAATTTCACGTATACTATAGAAAGGTACTTTAATATTTGATTTGAAAAAAAGAAACCATTAACTTCTTTTTCTGGTGCCAGGAATGAACCCAGGGTCTTACCCATGCTAAGTGGATGGTCTACCACTGAGTCCTAAGAATTTGATATCATTTGTATAAAGATTTTATTTTTAACAAAATCAGTGAGCCAATTATTAATACTTCTAGAGAAAGAACAATTATTTTATAGGTGTTCACGAGATAGGAATTTGCTGCATTTATTATTAAAACTATTTGTTTTTTCACATTTTTCTGTTGTTTTAGTAAAGTCACTAGCACTAAGACATAAACAGATGCCAGAAGAATGCAACATAACTTGCACAAATGAATATATGACAGGATCCAAGATGTAAATTTTAATGAAAACATCTTTTGAGAATTTTATCTCAAATTCTATTTAGTGTTTGCTATTATGACATTTGTTTTTATATTTCCTTTTTTTTCACTTGCATAAATATTTGATTTGTATTTGTAATATGTTCCACCCACCTATCTTCCCTGCTTTGTTAAGAAAATCTTAACAAACATCTCTAAGATATATTAGAGCTAAAAATGGTGTGTCATAGAATAAGTAAAGAAAAGAATGTGTCAGAGGAGTTCATAAAAGGAAGACCAATGCAGACAAAGTAGAAGGAGAAATTTTCAAGAAAGAGATGAGACCTGAAGGGCAGCTAGACTTTGAGAACACCAAACAAGAATCAAGAACATGGTTTTCCAGTCAGGTGTGTTAGCATGAGTATTGAGTAAGAACTCCATTAAGTTCAGAAAACATTCATTGATCATTCCTAGTGTACCTCAGGTGCTGGGAACTAAGGATGGAGTGAAAGATATTCAAAGATGACTAAGACTACAAGAGTTTGTAGTTGCAGAAGAATTTATAATTTAATAGAAGAAATATGAGTAGAAAGGTAGAGAACTTTTAGGAAGACAGTTTTTTCATAGAATTCTTCAATATGTAAAGGGACCATCTGTACCCTTGCCACTTTCAAAATTCATCTCTCTCACTATTGTAGGAATGAGCATACCTGGTATGAATGAGGGCTTGAAAAAAGGAAGTTTTTCTTCATAATATAAAGAACATTTTGTGTTAATTTTACTAGACAAGAAAGGAAGAGAGTAAAAGAGAAGACAGAGAGAGAGGAGCTGAAGGTAAAGAGATGTGAGGAACAAGAAAGATGGATACAGGTAAAGGCAAGTGGAGGAGCCCATACAATTTTCCAGTGTGTGTCGATGGGCTGGGGGCAGGATTAGGCAGTGGTGATGACTGGGGAGATTGACGGACAGAGCTATGTCCATTGTTAAGTTCCAATCTAGTCTTCATCTCTCGTGGATACTTTATTTAACTGGATTCTAGGGAATTGTCATTAGAGAAAATTAAAAACCATTCCTTTTCATACTTGGACCAATGTGATCTAGCACTGAGACAGCAATTGCATACCAAGTGTCCAGCAGGCAGAGGAAGCCATGGGAAGGCAAATTTCTATGAATGTATTGGTAAGTTTGAAAAGATTTTGCACTTCTGTATCTTTGCAATTAGTCCTCTACCAATTATGTAGTTATCTAACTGCCACCTGGATTTTAAAGCATGGTGGTTAAGCATAGGGAGTCTGGAATCAGACATCTATGGTTCAAATTCTGTCTCTACATTTACTAGCTGTGTGAATTTGAGACTGGGTATTTAACCTGGGCTAATACTGGGGTCTATTTCATACAGTTTATTATAGCTCAGAATTACATACAACTGTGGATGACACATAGTAAGTACTACAAAATATTTACTCAACAATGAGTGAGAATGCTAATAGAGTTATATGTGAGTTCTAAAACTTAAGTTTGTAGAGGTGGGTTTCAAGCCCATCACTGAAGGGCTTGAAAGCTCTGAAATATTTGGACTTTATTCCAAGGATAATGATGAGCCAATTAGAGTTCAAAGCAATAAGTTCTAGAAACTAAAGGTTATTTTAAGAAATTTTCCCTTAAAGGTTGAAGAATGATTTAGTAAGAGGTATTAAAAGAAGGAAGTAAAGTTTGCATGATTAGTGTGGCATTTTATAGATGGAGTAGCAGGGGATTTACTAGGGTTGTAGCAATAGAAATAAACACAGAAATATATTATTTGAGAATGAAAATAACAGGGCTTGTTTATGCATATGCTGAAATGAAAGGAAAGTTACTCAAGATAACTATTAGAGCATCATTAACTGTGATTGTTCACCCTGCCATTTTGTGAGCTCTTTGAAGTGGGAATCACATTACTTTTATGTACTCATTTCCTTTATAGCTTCTTACAGGACTTCTGTAATCCTATAGATATTTTTAAATGTTGTTAACTAATAGCTACTACAAGATTTCATTTATGAAATGGAAATGGTGGAAGTTTTGACTAAAATAATGTGGCAAAGTATGTAGTTTGAAGAAAAATGTCAGGAGTTTGGAAGTAGGCATATGGAGCCGCAGGAATAGCAGGATATTCCATCTGGAAATGATGGAGATGTTGGTGAAAGTATACAGAGTTTCAGTTAAAAGAAGGGAGTAAGGCTTTTTTTGTGATCTATTGCACAGCATGGTGACAATCGTTAATAATAATGTGTTACATATTCCATAATTGCTTAAAAACTAGATTTTAAATGTTTTTGCTCTAAACAAATGTTAAGTATGTGGTGTTATGGATATATTAATGCATTGCAAAATTTATACATTTATCACAACATCACATTATATCTCATAAATATACACAATTGCTATTTGTTGATTAAAATGAAATTTAAAAATTTTAAAAGACAAAAAAATGTAGAAGAAAATTGGAAAGTAGGTGCTAGACCCAGCAGACCTCTATATTTCTATATACATATATACATAGATATGAATATGTGTGCACATATGCATATATACTTATGTGTATATATATATATATATATACACACACACACACACACACATGCATGGATGTGTGTGTCTGTGTATATATATCTTAGAATTATGTGCATTGAGGTTATGAGAAAAGTCATGCAGAGACTATTAATCTATTAAGTCCCAAGTTTTCAATTCTGCAAATACTTCAATGATATGGGTGCATTATAATAGGTTGGAAATCATACTCATAATCTGAAGCTTATATATCCTATATAATCAGTGAGAGCAAAAATAGAGATAGTTCTGTAAATAGAACACTGGGACAATATTTGACATATGTATTGACCACCCTATAAATAGGACATTGGGCATATATTACATAATGTACAAAGAGGTAATGTTCATTACCTGTTTATGGTAGAAAGAAGGAAAACACTTCAAACAAAGGGTTATACTACATTTTTTACAATATGTTGTCGTTTTCCCATGAAATTGCTTATTTTGACATTGTTGTCATTCTTGTCATTTGAAAATAATGGGGCCTTTCATGTCAAATTCGGTATCATCTTGGGCAATAGCAGGTTTGGGAGTGATATGCTTTCTTCCTCACGATGGTTTCTCTTGGCATTGTTGTAGGTGTGCTGAACAGAGGTCTCTTTTGAAATCCAACAAATTTACAATATCTTTGCTATCTTTGTTCACAAATCTGTGAATAATCCATGCATTGATGATACACATATCAATCATTCAAGTGAATAAAGGCCAGTGTCATTTTTCACCTCTAATAGAAGTGAAGTAATTGGAAGCCAATCCATCATGTCTGTCCACACCACCATTGAAACTGTCATAGATGCCCACTGACTGCCTTTGGTTGAGGCACACTGGCTCTATTCTTTTTCCATCATTGAACCTTGCCTATTGGCTCTACTGTGTTTGTTCCCAAAATGACACATTTATTATCCAACCAGTTTACAATTAAAATTTCATTATTTGTGTCAAATCAGTAATCATATGACCTTCTTATTTGTTTTTTCATCAATATTTTGGCTTTAGAGGACACTAATTGAGTCTGTTTTCCCTCATGGTGCCTATAGCTTGGAATCCAATATTTCAAAGGTATACCAGCAAATCATAACCAATGAATAGATTGACCAAAATAACAGAACAAAACAAAACAAAACAGAAGCACAGTGATTGTGCATTCTCTGCCACTTTAAAATCTTGTAGAATGTCTTACTGTCAAAGAAAAAAATGAAAATAAAATTTGAGAAGATGGCAAGAAGAAGCATCCACCTGTGCACTGATCACACTTTTGGTTTATCTTTATTATAGCATTAGGCACAAAATGTCATTTACTTATGTATGTGACTTGCTTTGAAACTATTTCCCAGGGACAGTACATTAGTAAAGGCCTCAGCAGAAAAAGAATGGCATACAAAAGGAATCTTTGAAAGCAGTTCAAAAATGAAACTGTTTACAAAGGTATAGACAAGATTATGGAAATTAACCATATAGAGAGAATTGCCCAGGGATTACCAACAGATGGGGGCAGTTATTATTCACTTTATTAACTGCTAGGAAAACCAGTGAGTGCCAAAGCAGCAGAAGTTGTGGCTCTGGGTAGAGGTTCACCCTCAACCATTTTGCAGCCTGTGACACAGGATCATGAAGAATAAGTATCCTGACTGTGTGTCTCATTTCTGCCAGTGCCTTTCATTGTCAAGTCCCAACAGGAAATCAGAGGGAAAACCGCCTTGCTGACATGGTCCTTAGAGGTCAGCCTCAAGACAGGGTAGAGAGGGGCAAAGGTGAATTTTGGTGTATAAATAGAGAATAACAAAAGCAGGTGGGCCTCATTTCTGCAGCCCAGAACATCCAGACAAGCACACTGCACATTGCTGTGCAGTGTACATTATCCCTGTGTCCTATTTATAGGACAGCTATTTTCCACCAATGATAATTTGACATATAGTACATCCCTTGAAGTAAAATGACAACCTCCTTCTAGGAAATACTTTCATGAATGCATTTCTTATATTAAATATCAGTTACAAATGTTATATTTTGTTCAGCTGAACATTTAATAGAAGCAACTTTTGCAGTGAAGTGCATGCCATTTTCAGAATAAATTTATAAATGCTTTTGAATGCCCTAATGTCTGTTACTTTTCTCAAAAGAATAGACCTCTAAAAGCATACTAATTGTTTCAAAGTTTCCATAAATGATCTATTTGTTGCTAAATTTAAGTTTTTATAGATGCTCCCACATCTGGGATGATGGGACATAATGGGTTAAGAAGACAAAAGCTGACAGAACAAGAACTGGTAAATCCCCATGCTGTTAACATATCTTTCCATACTTCTCTGTCATATGTGCCTGGCTGTTGCTTTTGTACCTGGGTACTTGCTGTAACTTGTGAGCCCCTCAAGGAGAGGAAATATTTTACCAATAGTTTATTTCCACAGAAAGCTCATGCTTGGTGAATTACAGTTTTGCTATAACTATCTTGCCAAAGGAAAGAATAAACAAAGGAATGAATATACCATTACTTCAGGAAAGCCAAAGAACAATTTTTTTTTTTTCAAGAGGTACAATGTTTTACTAACAGCAGGAAAATGAACCATCCAAAATACTAGGTCATTTCCACTGAAGTATGATCTTATAGTAATTAAGTATCCAAATAAAATCTGAATAACTTGCACAGTTAAGTGTTTGAAAGGGCTCTGGTCTGGTCCAAAAGCACTTGGAGAGAAGCGATATTTCCAAAAGCAGTTCTTAATGCACTGAAACACAATTATGAAAATTAAATTCTACAAACATTTCACTGTGTAACAGATTTAAAGTGTGCTTGTTCTGTGTTTCATACATAGTTTTGCAAAGTAGGTTGACTAGTTAAAAAATAGACATTATGACTCTTGTAGCCTTCATTTTAAAACCCCATTGACCTGGTTGTAGTAGGACACTTCTTTTGAAGTCACAGTAGTACAAAGTGGATTCAATCATTTCAGAATATAGGGCAGAGCGACAAGCAGAGACCTATTTTAATTAAATGGCCTTGGTGTTTTGACAAGTCGGAATGTATTTTCAGGCTAAGTTATTCCAACTAGTTTTGTTTACAGGCTACTTAGAAGGAAAGGTTTATTTAAATGGCTGTCCCTGAGATTTAATGTGTTCTTGAGCTTCAGGAATATTTTATATAACTTCTTCAAAGTATTTTAAACTGCTGTTTGTATTTGCTTTACATATTCACTTTTCTTACTCTAGGGTTATGCTCCTACTTGAAAATGCGGTAATGGTGATTTCTGTTACAGGTCCCAAGTAATAACATAGGGTAAATGGCTTATAATTCAAGCACTACCTGAATTAATGATAAATGCCCACTCTCTTCATGGTACTTGCCTACAAGGTTGAATCTCAACTTTATTTGCCCTTCTCAGATCCACTAGTAATCTAGTGGAGAGAGAAACAGTTCAAGGAGAATGAGAAAGGGGAATCTCATTGTATTGATTTGCAATGGTTCTCCAAATAGTAGATGCGATTACTAAAGTGGGTTGTGTCTCTGCAGAATGAAGGAGTTCAGCCAAGTGGGCAGTCTGCTTGAGGTGCCCTGGGAGATGTCTCAACAGGTGACCCATGGTATAAAGGGCATTTGGGAGAAGGTAATAGGAAAGATGGAAGCATTGGGATTGTCAGGCAAAACTTTTTAGGATCTAATCATGAATACTAGAGTACAAACATATTCCCTTGAAAATGAAACCCAGAGCCTACTTGGCATATGATATAGATTACAGTTTTCAAAGAGGCAGGAAATTCTGTGAGGGATTATTGTGAACAGGAAAGATCATTTGAGCCTTTATGTATAACGTGGGAAGAATATAGCTTGAAGGAATTATAAGATTTGGTTAAGTAAGTGGAAAATTGAGACATTCAAGTTTTATTCCAGTTTCAAGGAAAATGCTTTAGTCTCTAAGGTATTTTCTTAATAGGAAACTAGAATACAGTTTAAAAACTGGAAAGATATAAATTCTATACTACTCCACATGGGCAGTAGTTTTATCAAAGCTACATTGAGACAATGAGATATGACTTTTCCCAAATTTGTATTTCTCCAGGAGATTTTTTTTTCACTTTCTCTCTCTCATGGTTAGTGTGTAGTCATCACCCAGAAAGAATGTCTCAGTCCTCACCCCTCACTTCCACCTCTATAAGTGCAGCCTGGTTGGCCCCGGAAGTCTCGGTAGCAGTGGCCACTTGTCATCGTACCATTTGTGCATGATTAAAAAGTGCAGTGTTGAAGAGGTACACATTCATTGTATCAGGCTCCTAGTCCTTCTGGGGCTTGTAGATGTGAGGCTAGACGTAAGCCCTAAATGTGGCAGGTAATCATCTCAAATGTCCTCTCCCCAGGTCAGATGGGCCAACAATCCTCTGTAATTCAGAGTATTCTTTTAAAACTCATGCCAAAATAAAATGATAAAGAGCTTTTTTTAGACAGACAAGTTCAGTAAATTGCGGAGTCATGGTATTTTAGAGTAGAAAGAATATTTAGGATCACTTTTTCATGTCCTGATTTTTATAGCTGGAGCCCAGAGGGTTCTGTAACTTGCCAGACGTCATCAAGTCAGTCAGTGGCAGGACCCAGTCTGGAACATAAGCTTCTGAACCCCCACCAATTCCCCTAACAGGTAGTTCCAAAATCAAGGGCCACTAACTCTCCAGAGTTTAGTTTCATGTCCAGATGGACATGAAAAGGAGCCCTGGGGAATGTTTTCAAGCAAGAGGTTCAATGTCTAGTTCAGTTACAGATGAGTCCAATAGCAGGAGACCATAACGAGAACTCTCATAGTATAGATGAGAAACAGGAGGCTAAGACAGGCAGAGTGGTATGATGGAAACGCTACTGGGGTAAAGAGAAGACAGATGGAGGCAGAAAGGCAGGAAGGAGGAAAAACAGAAGACTAGCACTCACTATGTGTGGGCACTGTCCTGGATACTGTTATGGTTTAGAAATGAAATGTCCACCAAAAGTGCATGTGAGAGAAAATGCAAGAAAGATTAGAGGTGAACTGATTGGGTTAAGGGAGCTTTACCCTAATCAGTGAATTAATCCCCTAACGGGGATTAATGTGGGTCATGGTGACCATGACCATAGGCAGGCAGAGTATGGTTGGAGGAGGTGACCATTGGTTGCATGGTTTGGGGGTTTACATTTTGTCTGTGGTTAGGGGAGCTCTAGCGCTCTCTCTCTCTCTCTCTCTCTCTCTCTCTCTCTCTCTGCTTCCCAGAGTCTGACCTGCTTTCCTCTGCCTCCATGATGTTCAGCCTCACCTCAGGCCCAGAGCAATGGAGCCAGCCATCTATGGACTGAGATCTCTGAAACCCTGAACCCCCAAATAAACTTTTCCTCCTCTAATTGTTCTTGTCAGGTCTTTTGGTCATATCAGTGAAAAATCTGACTAAAACAAATGCACTTTTTTTAATCTTCTAAAACCTATACAAAGAATATTATTATCTTTATATTATTACCTATTTAATTTTATTAGTATATATTATTAAGTCGATAACCTATGTATTATTACCTACATAATCTTACAAATGAGAGTATTCCAAGGCAAATAGATAGGGTCTGGAATCAGCAAATGAGGATTTCAGAAACATATTTCTGTGACTCCAAAGCCCAAACATTTTTCATAGTTCATTATAGTATTGGGCATATCAAAAGAAATAGTATACACAATGTCCACAGAAAAGAACTTGACAAGTGACAGGAAGCTTAGTGACTGATAGTGACACTTCTGGCAATAGAGTGAAGTGAGGGCTATATTTCTTAGTGACTAGATGACCTTGGTTAAGTCATTTCATTTCCAGGAAGCCATTTTCTCATTTTTAGGATGACATAATTTCCTGACCCTTGGTATAGGATTCCTGTGGTAATCAAATTCAAAAAGAACTTAAGTTCTGACATTTTTATGTAGCAAAATCACATAAGCTAGATTAAAAAAAAAAGAAATTAGTTTAAAAAAAAAAGATTCAGGGGTCTGGGGTGTAGCTCTGGTACAGCACTTGTCTAACATGTGTGAGGTCCTAGGTTTAATCCCCAGCATTAGTGAATGAATGAATGAATGAATGAATGAATGAATGAATAAATAAATAAATAAATGTTTAGAATTTTTCTTTGAATTACAATTGATCATTCAGACTTCCTTTGATTTCAGTAAAGGAAGACTATAATGTTTTGGTATGTAATTGGAGTCTGAGAAACCATGCAGTGTAGCCATAACCTGCAAATGGAGGTGTACACTAAAGAGGTGATTCTCTTACCTGATTATAGAATCACCAGAATTTTTATGACGTTATGAGTTGTGTGGTTAGCAGATCTCTAAAAGTTTCTTGTTTAGATAAGTGCACAGTGGCAACTGGAAATCTTCATTGACATCATTACATTACAATTCTTGTTACCAATTTCTGTATTTTGCTGCTGTGATTAAATGACCTGACTAGCACAACTGTAAAGGAGGAAAGGTTTGTTTGAGGGCTCACGGTTTCAGAAGTCTTAGTCCATAGAAGGTTGGCTCTATTCCTCAGGGCTCAAGGTAAGGCTGAACATCATGGCAGAAGAGTGTGGTGGAGGGAATCTGCTCGCATCATCAGGAAGCAGAGAGAGACTCTACTCTACAGATACCAAATATATATATTTGGTATCAAATATATATATATGTACAGGTACCAAATATATATATTTGGTATCTGTGGTATATATATATCTATGGTATAGATATATATATATGGTGTATATATACTGTATATATATATATATCTATGGTATCTATGGTATATATATACATACATATATATATATATATACATATATATATATATGTCCCATAGCCATGCCCCAATTCCAATCTCCTCCAGCCACACCCTACTACTTCAATTAGTCCCATTAGGGATTAATTCACTGATTAGGGTTAAAACTCTTACAACCCAATCATTTCTCCTCTGAAACTTCCTGCATTGTCACACGTGAGCTTTTGGAGAGCACCTCACATCCAAACCATAACACCATAGTCACCTGCCCTACAATCACTTGGTTGTGGCTTAAAAAAGGAAATTCTTGGGTCTTCTTCTTTCATCCAGTGGATTCAGAAACACTAGGGTATTTTGTTGGAAATATGAGTTTTTAATTAGTCCAACTGTAATTTTTCTTGAAACTCACTTTTCTTAGATAATAAGTGAATGCTTGCTGTTGCTTGGATTCAGATGGCTATACATGATAGAACCCCAAGAAAATTCTAAACTGCCAGATGACTCTCTGAATTTATTGTACTTGATGGTGTTTGGAGAATTTTTCAATATTTTGTATTTTCATCTAAGACTGCGTTGCTCCTGTGGTACATATTGTGAAAAGCTGAAGAAATAAAACTAAATGCTACTAGCTTTTTTCCTCTAATTTTGATGAAAGTGCATTTCATAAATATCCCTTTGCTAAAATGGTATTTATGTCTGAAATGCTTAGCATTTATTTAATCTTTGTTTGATTTTAATAGCTGAGCATATTTATTTGGCAAGTTGAATAAAATTTGAAGTGCAGGAATAGCATGAAACCAAAAGGTGTATATTTCAGTTATATAAAAAACTTAATATGCAAAAACATATGTCTAGAAAAAAATAAAAGTAGTTGTTTACAAGCTCTTTCATCCCTTCCTGGTCCTTCTAAAGAGGGTGGATACCAAGGAGACCCTTTGTTTTAACAAATAGAGTGGTAGGCATGAATTCAAAATTGAAAAACTGGGGGACCTATGTGGGTATTTCTGTGTATGGAATAGGACTATAGAGACAGAAGAGTGGAAGTTTAGGGAAAGACAGAGAGAAGCCCTGAAGATGATAGCTGCCACAGCTAATAGGGCATGGAGATAGAGGATTCCTAGGAATGTTCCCTCTATCACATGCAGTGTTACACTCAATATCCAGCATCTCAATAAAATTTTAGAAAAAGAACATGTATATTTCTTAGTTCTTTTGGCATTATTTTTCCCCAGCCCTTATCCTCCTCTTTAGATTCAAGATTGACTTTGTAGGAAAGAGTTAGGGGAGACAATGTCATGGATGGCAAAGTACATTCTGATGGCACAAATATGAAGATTTGTCCTACACTAAAGAGTTAGTGTGGAAATCAGTTCTGGTGGTTATATTTTCTTTACCTTATGAGTGGCCTTTATTTCAGTATTTGAAATCTTTTCCCCTTTGGTTTCAATGAAACTATACCTCTTTTTAAAATTTTTCCCAAAGTCAAACCATATATGTCTTTCTTTTCAATCCATTTTGTCAGATTCCATTCCTCTACCTCCCTCTTAGGGCTCCATATTCTTTTTTTTTTTTTTTAATTTACTTATTGATTCATTGAACACAAATGGAGTACAGCTATTGTTTCACTGGTTGTACACAAAGTAGAGTCACACCATCTGTGTGTTCATGCATGTACACAGGGCAATGGTATCTGTCACACATTCTGTTATTAATTTTACCCCCCACCCGCCCCCACCCCTCCCTTCCCTCTATGCTAGCTATCTTTCCTCCATTCATGCCATCTTTCCCCCCCATATTATGCATCATCATTCATTTATCAGAGAGACCATTTGGCTTTTGGATTTTTGGGATTGGCTGATCTCACTTAGCATAACAGTTTCCAACATCATCCATTTACCTACAAATACCATAATTTTATTCTTCTTTATGGCTGAGTAATATTCCATTGTGTATATATACCACAGTTTCTTTATCCATTCATCTACTGAAGGGCATCTAGGTTGATTCCATAATCTAGCTATTGTGAATTGAGCAGCTATGAACATTGATGTGGCTGCATCACTGAGGCAATCTGATTTTAAGTCCTTTGGGTATAAGCCAAGGAGTGGGATAGCAGGGTCAAATGGTGGATCCATTCCAAGTTTTCTAAGGAATCTCCACACTACTTTCCAGAGTGGCTGCACCAACTTGCACTCCCACCAGCAATGTATGAGTGTACCCTTTTCCCCACATCCTCGCCAACACCTGTTGTTGCCTGTGTTCTTGATAAAAGACATTCTAATTGGGGTAAGATGAAATCTTAAGGTGGTTTTGATTTGCATTTCTGTTCTGTCCTGGTCTCCCTTATCTTCTCATCCCAGTTTTTTTTCCAAGGCATTTCTGCCCGTGGGCTTCAAATCCTGTTCTTAGGCAGGCCTTTCTCAAATGTTTCTCAAGTCCAAATGTCTCTGCCTAATTTCAGACCTGGATACCTAACTGCCAAGCAGCATTATCTCTTAGATGTTTTTCATGGATGTCTCTTGTTCATCATGCCAAAAACAAACCTATCATTAATTATTCCAGCTGTCATCTACAACTCAAGTCAAAAACCTTGGAAACAGTGAAAATTTCTCTTCCTCACTTATATTCCAGTCAGTTATCATGTCTAGATGTTCTTCTGGCTAACTACCTTGCAAGTCCATTTCTCTCCTAGATTCATCATCTCTGCCTTAGTTCAGCTACCATGACTTTCACTTTTATAAGTACAATATTCTCTCTTTTTATCTTACCCCATTTCCCCAAAGTAATATTTTTGATGAAAAAAAATCTGATCTTTCAATTCTTCAGACACACTTTTCTTTCATGCCATACAGGCATCTTCTCATCTAGCACATCTTGGCTGCTAGCCTTATCTTTGGGTCACCATCACCATCTCCTCTCTCTTAACATGACTCCTTACATTTACAATGGTGCGAAACACCTGCTGGTTACCCTAATGATGATGCTGATGTTAGGGTTCAGGATTTTGCACATGCAATGGAAGGGCCTCTCCTCAGCATGCATGCTTGGCTCATCACACACATGGCCCTCAGGCAGCCCTCCACCCTCACCTGAAATGCTGACCTCTCTAAGGAGTCTTGCCTGCCTCTTGCAAATAAGCTTCAGTGGCCCTTCTTACATATCCATGGCAGTGTTTAGATATTTCAGTGATAGTCATTCCACTGTTGCACTGAATTTCTTCACTTGCCTGTGTATAGTTATCTTACTAAAAAATAGGAGAATTATATGAAATAGGTCCGGTCAAATATGGAGAATGTTCAATAGATATTGGTTAAACTTACACCAGTACTTAAACCAGCACCTGACAGGTCACTGAGACTCACTACTCACATTTTAAATGAAAGCTTTTAGAGTATAGTCAATGGAGAGTAATTTTATATTTTAAAATTTTTAGGGTTGGGGATAGTGCACTTGTATGAGCTACTCTTTAGGAATTTTCTATGTAAGATTTGTTTTTGGATTGGCCAGAAATGAATGTTTTCTTTCGCAGAGCATATTTAAGTTCCTACTGACAATAGACAATTTCTGTATTAAATGTGATACAGACTCTAGAAATATTTATGATATCATCAGTTTTCTTCATATTTTGCAAAGCACACCCATCATAGACTCAGAGTAGAGTCTTTGCTTTGACTCTTGCATGCATCCCTGAGCCCTGATTTTGTTCAAGTAAATTCTTAATTGAAATTACTATCCTCCATAAATTCCATTCATGTACCTCTTATAGACAGCTGTAAAAGAAGCCAAAAATGTGACAAAATTAGGGACTGTTATTGCTCCTACCTATGTTATGAAGCAGGCAAGGAAACTCTGAATTCGGAGTTATCAAGAAGAGATTCTGAACATGACAGACCCTGTTATTTATTTTTTTCTGAATCCCTGGAAGAGGAAAAAGAAGGAAGAATAGTATTCCCACCCACAATTGCTTCTTTGAGAATGGAACAATGGAAAATTGCAATCATAGACTTTCCCATTAGGAGTAAAAACTTGTATTTGGATGTGTAACAAAAACAAGAAAAAACTATGATAAGTTTAAAAACTTGACAGCTTGTAGATCCTGTTTAGCCATAGAGAATCCATAGTGCTCTATTAATTTACAAAAGTAACAGCCATCTATTTTCAACTGCAAACTACTTGGTATTACCAATAACATTAGTTTGTGTTGTATATTTTTATACTGAGTCACCCAAAGTTTCAAGCTCAGTGACTAATGTAACTTTAAATATATCAACTACATTTTGTATAATAAAATAAAAAGTTGTGTTTTATCTAATGAGGAGGGGAAGAAAGTTTGCAGGCTTTAACAATTAAAATTGAAATGCATGAAAGAGATTCTCATAAAATTTGATTTTTTTTTGAAGTGGAAAAATTCTCTAGCTATAATGACCTGGGAAGGAATGAACTACATAGCAAGAGCACAATTTGATTGGCTAAAATGAATTGGTGGTTTATGTTGGTGAAATAGTGTCACAGAAAAGACACTAAAGTTGTCACTTAGCATGGTCCAGGTGTGAGTTCTGTCTGCATTCTCATGGTTAGTAGCTATGAAACATTCTGGGTCACCTCTAGGATCCTCTAAGTAATACAGAGTGTATTTTCTGAGATCGACTCAATGAGGCAAATATCTAAATGAATAATGAGACATCTTTCAAAAATTATTGATTCCCACAGATATAGAGTGTTTAGATAACTTCACTGATTTTGCTCAAAGTAAGCTCCTAAAAGGTTTTATAATTCCCTCGTCTGTCATTAAGAATAAGTCCAACTTAAAAACTGTTTTAAAAGATTACTCCTATATCTGCATAGACTGGAACTTGTTTGAGGACATCATAAAGAGAAGATCATCACCACTGGATAGGATGGAAAAAAGCCAGTGTAAATGTTTTCAACACTTCTTTGAGAAATGTTTTTAAATTATGCTTTAAAACTGAAACTTCCTAATCCAATTAGTTTATAACTATAGTCCTGTGATATAATGTAATCCATGTGGACATTTTAATGCCAAACTGTCAGAAAGGTCGTAAGAATATATATTCCCACCAACACTGACTGGAAGTACCTGGCATCGTAGAGAGAGTAATAACCCATCCCCCAAAAGGTATCCATATCTTAATCCCAGGAACCTGCTAGTATGTTAAATTGCATTGGAAAGGGAAATTAAGGTTACATGGAATCAGGATTGCTAACCAGCTGAATTTAATATACCAAGATTATTTTGGATTATCCAGGAGGGTCCTATGAATCATAGAGGTCTTTAAAAGAAAGAGGGTCGTAGAAGGCAACCAGAAAGATCATTGATGAGTGCATAATTTTGTCTGTAATGGTATCAACAGATTCCCTGTTGATAACGTTTTTCCCATTTTGTTACTGTTTATGGTTCTGCCATGAGCATGATGCAGTGATTATTTTCTTGAGATAAACTTCTGAATTCTTAGGTTAAAAGTGTTACACATTGTAATGATTTTTAAATGCTTAGCCAAACTTTCCTATAGGGATTGTTTTATTTATCATTCCATGATGAGTACAGAAAGATGATCATTTCCCGTACTAACAAAGAGTATTGGATTTGTATTAATAGCTTCCTATTTGATTGACAGAAAAAAAGAATATTTCATTTTGATATATATTTCTTTAATTAAACATGTCCACCCCAGAATTCAAAAACTCTTTCAAAATTTGGATTTTGTTTTGAGACTTATAAAGATAATATGGAAAAGTGATTCCATTGGGATTCCATTCCCTCATGGGGCCTGAAGTAGCAAATAGTAAACAAACAAATCCTGTCAGACTTCTGCGGAGAAGCATATGGATATCCTGGATAAGTGGGGCAGAAGGGACCATTATTGTCCTCCATTGTCATCAGGTTTTACCATCTAATGAGCTCAGGCCAATTTAGATTTTGCTGCTGGATGAATGATGATAAATCTTTACTTTTAAAGTTTTTATATTTCAAAATTAAGGAGAAGGGATGGCGTGCATGTAGTGAAGATGCTTATTTTTTGTTATGTTTCTTGGCTATTTATATTTATTCTTTTGTGAATTGTTTATTAACATCCTCTACTCAATTTTCTACCAGAACAGTGTAATATTTTTCTCATTGGCTCTTTGATCATTAAAGATGTGACCCCTTTTCCTGTTACATATGTCACAAATATTTGTTCCTAGTTTTATTTGTTAAGATTAATTACAACAGTTTTGCTTTCAATCTTCTCGCCCAAGAATCGCCTGGTTAGTGTGTATCCATGTCTGTGTGTGTCAGGGGCTGGGTCTGATGCCTGCATGTCTAATGCAAATTCCTGCCCATATAAAAGCATCTAAGTAACAGGTTCATGTAGAACTCTGGAATCTGAATCTTAGCCAAATGTGATTCTGATATAGATAATCAGAGATCTATAATTTGGTTTATTATAGCTTATATTCAACATATTTCTTATTAAATCTCATTTTTAAAATTTCTTTAATTGGAAAGGTTGAGCAACTTTTTTCTCTGCATATTTTTATTGGTGCATTATAGTTGTACATAATGGTAGGATTTGTTGTTACGTATTTACACATGCAAACAATGTAACAATATAATTTGGCCAATATCCTTCCCTAGCACTTCCTCTCTCCCTCTACTCCTCCCACTACCTGGTCCCTTTCCTCTATCTACTGATCTGCCTTTGCTTTTCATGCATAGATCTGGTTTTATTTACTGATTTTTTTTTTTTTGTGACTTCTGCCTTTTATGATAGGTGGTGGGCACTGTGTTAGAAAAGGGACATTGAAATACTGGAGAGCATGTCCAAAGGCCAGAAAACAGGATGCTGAGAGATCCAGAAAGAGTAACATTAGAAGGAACGATGGAGGAAATGAATATGTTTAACTTGAAGCTTAGACTCTAGGGAGGAACATGCTGGCTGCCTTCATGTTTTTGAGAGACAGCCAAGTGGAAGAGAGAACATAGCTGTTCTATGTTACATCAGAAGCAGGTGTGTACTAAAAGCAGCATGCTGGAAACCCGGCATCAAGTCCACCTGCCACTGTGGGCTTTCCTTTACTAATAGCTCTGCTCCTGTCACTCCCCCATTTGGAATTCTTCTGTGGCTTTTGTCACCTTCAGGAGAGTTTTCTTCACATCTGAGGCCCTTCACAATCAAAACCTCATTTGCAACCTTGGCCTTCTCCATTTACACACCATTACTCCATTTACAAGATGCCGCCCAAGCTCTCTTATCTGCCATAATTTCTTCCCTCTAACCTGAGCCACACGTCACATCCTAGTCAGGGCAGAATCCTTGGGAGTCAGTTTTTCTCATAATCCTCTCTATGAAATGTCACCAATATGACCTACCCAGAAAACACATCACTGAAAACTCAATGATATGTTTGTATTTAGATGTATTTACATATGTTTATATGCATTTATTATTTATTAGCTGTAGTCTACTGGGGCTACGAAGGCAAATAAAATACATATCTTCTTCTCTAAGATCCTCAATATCTGAAAAAAGAAAAAATCAATGAAAATGTAATGTGAAAATTTAAAAATTGGAGAGGGGATCACAACCATATAGTTCACATTTTAGCAGTGACCAAAATTTGTGTTAATTTATAATACTTTCAGACATAAAACTATCCTCAGCAATACAGTGTTTAGGAGGACACATTAAGGAAAGAATTAAACTCATTTGAGTTGCATGGAGAAATAGCAGGATTGTGTTCTGAATCCAAATGCATAATTTTTACCAAGATGATTAAGTGGAAGATGTTTATGCTTCCATTGAAAATTTGATTGGTGTTAAACAGTATGTTAACTGAAAGACACATTCATTTTTACTTGCTTAGGAATGCTTAAAATGTTCAATAAAGCGCCTGCATGTTTTTGCATAACAAAAGGGAATGTGCATAGTTAATCACTGAATGTCTTGGGATAATGAGCATGTTATGTATTTTAACATCTGTTATATTTATATTTCATTGTGGCCATTAATGGATAATTTTCCTTTCCACTCTATAGAAGTAGACATTTTTTTCCCTATTGTTACAGAGCAATTTGAAGTAGGAGTTGTAGTTTTTCTAGGAGCAAATTACTCATGTATATTGCATTTGGAGTTGGTGCTCTCAGATAACACTGCCATGCAGCTGAAGTTCCCAGTCACTAAGAACCCATTATTGCCCAGGTCACAAACCTCTAGTATTTTAATTCATATCTCCACACCAGAGCTGGCTAGTGGGCTCTCATGGAATGCCCATTAAGGACAATGCGTCCAGCCACTTCACACACAGCAGGCTGAACAGCCAGACCTGGTCCCAAACTTCTGTGACAGATTACAAATGTGTTTCTCTGTGGAGCAGTAATTTCTAAATAGTAGACTTGTCATCTGAATGTGGTTTGACCATTATCTATAGTTGATCAAACACCTTAGCTTTTTCTCAACATGATGCATAACCCTTTCAATTTTTCACTATAGAATATTTTGGGTTGATACTAATTGCGTTGGTTATTCCTGGTTTCCTTTGGAAGTTCCAAAACAGTGCACAACCCACTGGACTTTGGACTCCTTGAAGGCCAATCCATCACTTTTAGACTAGTATGGCCACCATTTGGCTAGTGTGCTGTAGTAAGAGTTTCCAGACTAGTGCACTAACTCAAATTGATTTACAAGTTGTGTTAAGTTCATTTGCCATGGAAGATAAAAACCATCAAGAAGATGAGGCAGGAGGAATGCAAAGCCAGCCTTGGCAAAGGCCAGGCACTGAGCAATTCAGTGAGACCCTATCTCTAAATAAAATACAAATAGGGCTGTAGGGATGTGGCCCAGTGGTTAAGTGCCCCTCAGTTCAGTTCCTGGTACCCCCCAAAACAAAACAAAAGAGTTCCAACTCAGTTAACATTCTCAGATCTATTAGGGTTTGAAGTTTCACAGAAACATTTGCATTTTATTCTGACAGTGAGTAAATAACCCCACAAGAAAACTATTACCTTTTACAATTCATTCATTCCACTACTTTTAGAAAATTATTGTTATAGTCTAGCCAAGCAGTAAGTTCTAGGTAGATGGGGAAAATATTACAAGCAGTGTTATAATTTATAAGTAGAAGATATCTTAGACCTATGTTTTCCAATGTTCATGTTAAATTTTTCTACCATTTTGATTTATTTATTTCTAGAGAATTCTGGAATTCTAGAGTTCTCCTGTAGCAGAAAGATCTCATTACCAGAAAGGTCAGAGACCATTCAGGTAAATGGAAATTCAGAAATAGTTGTAAAAAGATAGTTTTTAGAAGTGCAAGTTTTCTGTTGCATCTATGACATCTTGAAATCAGGATGAGATGCTTAAGGAATTTAGGGACCTGAGATGATCCTAGAAATAGGAAAACATATCCTCATAGCTTAAGACACAAATTGTATTTCTCATAATCCTGGCTTCTACACTGATGCTGCAGGGCCATAAAAGGAATGTGGACTCTTCTGCCTCAATTGGAACACCTTCAATTTTATTGTAGATTCCTAAAAAATAAGTATCTCTCAGGATTTTACTGTGGAAAATATTTTGAACACCACAGTTCTGTAATAGTGGCCCAAATATAACAAGAAATCACCCAGGAAGAAGTATAAGGTTCTGAAAAATCAAAGTGCAATCAGAATAGAAGCTTAGTAGCAATGGGCATGAAAACACCCTTATAAAAACCAGGGTGATATTAAAAGAAATATGGAATTTGAAACATTGGAGGTGACGATTGGGCACTAGTCTGAAGTGATTACCCCTGCATGAATTTTGTTCAGAAAGACAGAAATAAAACTGGAGCATTTTTAGGAGAAATTGTCCAAGATCGTGAGAAGTGATACAAAACTTGGAGGGGGGGGAGGTCTCAAGGGAAATAAGAAAGTTATTATTAGTATTTTTGGGGGGGTATTGGGTATTTAACTCAGCACCTTTTGTGCATGCTAAGCACACACTCAACCACTGAGCTATCCCTCCAACCTCCAAAAATAATTTTCTTAAAAAATGGAGCATTTAGTGGAGTGCTGAACTTAACTTTGTCTTAAGGACAAAGGTCCTAATCTTGGTAGGAGATAGAAATGAAGTAGTAGATAATGATAGAAAGAGGAAAAAACTCATGATATGTACAAGTCATTCATTTTTTAAAAAATTGTGCTAAAATATACAGATCATAAACCTATTTTAACCCTTCTGAACTATGGGTATGGTTCAGGGACATTAAATATATCCACATTATTTTGAGATTGACAGACTCTCCTTGACCAGACTGAGCTCTGAGCTCCCCTCCTGCCCAGTCTTGTCCTCCAGCCTGATCCTCAAGCCTGTCGACCCCAGTCATAACAAAACCCCTGCTCAGTCAGACAGTATGCCTTCCTTGGATAACTGGTCATCCTGGCCTTCTTTTAAGCAAGAGTCCTGTCGAGATGGTTTCGTGAGGATGTCCCTACCCTGCTCTCCAGCACTGCCCCCCTCCTCCTTGGCTATTGACTCTATTGAAGTTGAACCCAGTCTCTCTGCCATGTTGTGACGGTCTTGTCACCTATCACCAGAGTCCTCATTATACTCTTCCTCACCATTTTTAACAAGCATCTGAATACTTCATGTCTTTAAAGCAACTATAACTTCATCTTTGTTTACCAAGCAATAACTCATTCCCTGCCCACCCAGTGCCTAGAAGACGGTGTCCTACTTTGCTTTTATGAATTTGACCACTGGATGTACCTTGTAAAAGTGGAATTATGTTGTATTTGTTCCCAGTTATGATGGGCTTATTTCACTTAACATAATGTCTTCAAGATTCATCCATGTTACAGAATGAGTCAGAATTTTCCCACCACCAACACACAAGGATTCCGATTTCCCCTCATCCTCCTCAATAATGTTCTTTTTTTTTTATTTACACAGTTCATATAATCTTACATTTACATAGGGTAGTACTGTCTATCTCAGTCTACTATTTTTCCTGCTCCCATCACCTCCCATACCATTTTCCTCTGCACCATCCATTCTTCCTCCATTCTTTCCTATCCTCCCCATAACCCCTAGTACCCCCCCATCCCCCCACCCCACCCCTGTTAGGTATCAGCATCCAATGGTCAGAGAATACATTCGGCCTTTGGTTTTTTGGGCTTGGCTTATTTCACTTTGCATGATATTCTTCAACTCTACCCATTTACCAGCAAATGCCATAATTTTATTCTTTTTTATGGCTGAGTAATATTCCATTGTGTATATACACCACAGTTTCTTTATCCATTCTTCAATTGAAGGGCATCTAGGTTGGTTCCACAATCTAGCTATTGTGAATTGAGCAGCTATGAACATAGATGTGGCTGCATCCCTATACTTTGCTGATTTTAAGACCTTTGGGTATAAACAGAGGAGTGGGATAGCTGGGTCAAATGGTGGATCCATTCCAAGTTTTTTGAGGAATCTCCATACTGCTTTCCAGAGTGGCTGCACCAATTTGCAACTCCACCAGCAATGTACAACTGTGCCTTTTTCCCCACATCCACACCAACACTTGCTATTGCTTGTATTCCTGATAATAGCCATTCTAATTGGAGTTAGATGAAATCTTAGAGTAGTTTTAATTTGCATTTCTCTAATTACTAGAGATGATGAGCACTTTTTCATATATTTGTTAATAGCCTGTATATCCTCTTCTGTGAAGTGTCTGCCCAGTTCCTTAGCCCATTTATTGATTGGGCTTTTTGCATTTTTGGTGTGCCATTTTGTAAGTTCTTTATAGATTTTGGAGATCAGTGCTCTGTCTGAAGTGTGTGTGGAAAAGATTTTTTCCCACTCTGTAGGCTCTCTTTTCACCTTCTTGATTGTTTCTTTTGCTGAGAGAAAGCTTTTTAGTTTGCACCCATCCCATTTATTGATTCTTCCTTTTATTTCTTGCGCTCTGCTGGTTTTGTTGAGGAAGTCTGGTCCTAAGCCAACATGAAGAAGATTTGGGCCTACTATTTCTTCTATTTGGTGAAGAGTCTCAGGTCGAATTCCTAGATCCTTGATCCATTTTGAGTTGAGTTTCATACAGGGTGAGAGATAGGGGTTTAATTTCATTTTATTGCATATGGATTTCCAGTTTTGCCAGCACTACTTGTTGAAGAGGCTATCTTTTCTCCACTGTATGTTTTTGGCACCTTTGTCTAGTATGAGATAACCGTACTTATGTGGGTTTGTCTCTGGGTCCTCTATTCTGTACCATTGGTCTATCTGTCTATCTTGGTGCCAATATCATGCTATTTTTATCACTATTGCTCTATAGTAGAGTTTAAGGTCTGGGATTGTGATACCTCCTGCATCATTCTTCCTGCCCAGGGCTGTTTTGGCTATTCTGGGTCTTTTGTTCTTCCATACGAATTTCATGATTGCTTTTTCTATTTCTGTGAGGAATGTCATAGGAATTTTTATTGGAATTGCATTAAATTTGTGCAGCATCTTTGGAAGTATGGCCATTTTGATTATATTGATTCTCCTATCCAAGAACATGGAAGATCTTTCCATCTTCTAAGGTCTTCCTCAATTTTTTTCTTTAATGTTCTGTAGTTTTTGTTGCAGAGGTTTTTCACCTCTTTTGTTAGATTGATTCCCAAATATTTTTTTTTTATTTGAGGCTATTTTGAACGGAGTTGTTTTCCTTAATTCACTTTCAGATGATTCATCACTTATGTAGATAAATGCATTTGATTTATGTGTGTTTATTTTATATCTTGCTATTTTGCTAAATTCATTAATTAGGTCTAAAAGTTTCCTGGTGGAGTTTTTTGGATCCTCTAAATATAGGATCATGTCATCAGCAAATAGTGGCAGCTTAAGTTCTTCTTTTCCTATTCGTATACCTTTAATTTCTGTGGTCTGTCTTATTGCTCTGGCTAGTATTTCCAGAACAATGTTGAATAGAAGTGGTGACAGTGGGCATCCCTGTCTTGTGCCAGTTTTTAGAGGGAATGCTTTTAGTTTTTCTCTGTTGAGAATGATGTTGGCAGTGGGCTTAACATAAATAGCCTTTACAATGTTCAGGTATGTTCCTACCATCCCTATTTTTTCTAGTGTTTTGAGCATGAAGGGATGTTGTATTTTGTCAACTGCTTTCTCAACATCTACTCAATAATGTTCTTTTCCGTTTTTTTTTTTGTTTTTGTTTGTTTTAGAGGGGTTTTCATTTGTTTTAGATGACAACCATCTTAATGGGTGTGAAAGAATATCTCATTGTGGTTTCTATTTGCATTCCCTACTGATGAGCCATACTTTTTTTTTCTTTAAAACTATGAATTTTTCCTACAAGTTTAAAGAAAATATTTTTTTCTAGCTAAATTATTTGGAGCTGTGCTTCCTAGGAGCCCCAAACCTCCTAAAATCCCACGCTTTATGATAGCTCTTTCCAATGGAAATACAATGCAAACCACATATGTAATTTAAAGTTTTCTAGTAGCCACATTTAAAAGCACAAAAAGATGCATATGACATTAATTCTAACAATGTTTTATTTAACCCAGTATGTTCAAAATGCCATCATTTTAAACATGCAATCAATGTAAAAATTATTATTTCGCACCTTTTTCCCCTGCTAAGTTATTAGTAGGCATTTTATAGTTATAATGCAAGTCAATTCTGACTACTTGTGTTTCTAGTCCTCAGTGGCCATATATGGCTAATGACTCACATATTGGGCAGGTCTAAGATCTTGCTTCTAATGAAATATTCATTAATGCAGTGAGAAATAATAAGGAAAACCAACTAATTATCAAATGTGATTTGCAGAAATTCTGTCTCCAGGGGCAGTTTGTGCATGGGTGAGCCATGCTGCCACCTCACTATCATCTGCACAGTGGCCACAAGTACACACCCACACACACGGAAGACTTTGCAGACAGCAGCAATGAGGTGCCACTGTTTTGTTACATCATTTCAAGGCCGTGGCATTTTTTCATACTTTTTTTTTTTTAACTTACAATATTTCAGCTAAACTCTAAGTTGAAAGACATTGTTCAGGTCCTTGGAGAATCTGATCACAGATGTGTGAACTTCCTGCTAACCAGTGTATGAGACATATATTCAAGTATTTGATTTAGAACCTAAATAAAGCTCTAATAGTTCTTCTAGAGGGACACTCTGAGTCACAGTGATATTATTCACATTCTTTGATTATCTAGTATATTTTTAATATCTACAAAATATAAGCTACTGTAACATAAGTAAACCACCATAGATACCAAATCAGAAATTGTGACATGAGGTATTTGATCTTCAGATTTTTTCAGCCTTAGCAACTGTCCTATTTCTGGTGCCAGAGTCCTCCAGGGGCCGACTGTCACTGCTGACCACTGGTGTAATCCCACATCAGTGCTCCTTTGGATTGTGTATTCATTTCTTCTCTGTGCAGCCTCCATGCCAAACACTTAAAGAGCTTTTAAACAATTAAAAAGGAAACTTGTCAATTTAAGCTTACGCGTTGACAGTTTGGATTGCAGGGTAATTGTTTATGAAATAATGATGCAGTGAAGTTGATTGAAATTCAATGAACAATATTGACTATCTTTATAAGCCACCAATAGAATCTCACAATTTTTTTTACCTTTCTGGTGTGCTAGATTTTCCCTTCCATCTAGGGAGTGGCAGCTATCTAGGGACTGAACCCATGACAGCTACAAATTTTTCATCCCTCACCAACTTCTGTCATAGTGCTCAGTGACACTTGCTAATCCATTGACTGAGAAAAAAAGCTTTCATTCTTGTTACCTTGAAACATGGGTTTTATCTATGCAGCCTAAAACAAATTCAAGCAAGATCTTAAAATCTGTTCAGCAATTCTGTGTGAATCCCTACCAAGCACCCACTGTGTGCTAGGGGCATCTCAATTATTAATTTATCACATGAATCAGGCACATTGAGGTGGAAAAGTCACTTGTTTGTTATGTGTGTGTAAATTGAGGCCCAGAGAGGACCCAACTGCCTCACTTACCAGCCTTGCATCCCAACTATGTTATGTAATTTTCTGGACTTTAGTTTTCATAATCAATGTAATGGAAGCAATAAGACATAGAGGTTCTATAATAAATAAATTACATAATGTGTTATTTTCATACCCTTTCTTCTTTGCTTCGCAGGAATGTTGTAAGTTTGTGCAGAGCATTTCAATTCTTACTAGGGGGTGAAAAGAGATCTTGCTTAGAATAATAAAGCCAATCTTTCACTGGATTATGCCTGATTGCTTTGTATCAATCAAAAACCTAGGCCAAACAAAAAGAAACTAAGTGGGTTTGTTTAAAGTTACCTTTGAATATTTCATAATAATATGACCACTGATAAAATTGTTGTAGGTCCCTCTCATCATCTAAGTAAAAGTTATGCTCTGGCCTACATTCTCAAGCATAGCATGAATAATTCTATGAATATTTTTTAGGCAGAACCAGCTCCCAGCTAGTTTATAAAAACAAAACTAAACAAATTATACACACAGTGGGCTGGGGCTATAGCTCAGTTGGTAGAGTGTTTGCCTTCCAAGCACAAAGGCTCTGGATTCAATCCCCAGCACACACACAAAAAATTACACACACACACACACACACTCTCTCTCTCTCTCTCAAATTCTTGACTAGAAACAAAATATCCTAGTTGAATGATTGATTGTATTTCCATAACAGATACAATCCTGGTGTGTGTGTGCGTGTGTGTGTGTGTGTGTGTGTGTGTGTGTATACACAGTTTAAACTAATACTAGAGGACTAAAAAAATCTGTAATTTTAAAATAATTTTACTTTAAAATCTATGCCTATTCCATTGCAAGTGCTACCAAGAGATTTAAAAGCATCTTTGTACATTTTCAGTTTCTTATCACATTATACATTTCATTACAATTTGATAAGAAGCAAAAGCCTACTGAAGAGTGTTTCTTAACATTTCAAACTGATAATTGTGTTGTTAAAATTGCCCAGACATTTGGCACATCTCTCACCAATTTGAGACTGCATTGATCTTAACTGGAAGTGTCTTTGGTCAACTTCTCCCAAGGGTCTTGCTTCAGAATGCATGGTGCCAGTGTCACTAATTTGATAAGAAAATACTAAATGCCAGCAACATGCCTGGCAATGAGCATAACATGTAGCAGATAAAAATGGAACTGTCTTTGGGGACCTGGAATCTAGGTGCAGAAGCAGATACTAACCAATGAATTATAGAGATAAATACCAGGCACAAGCTGTGTTGATTTCTGTTATAGAAAAGTGTGAAGGAATATGAGGACAATGAAAAGGGGAAACTGCCATGTCCCAGTTGGAGACCAACTGAGTGATCAGCCAAGTGAAGATGGTGATGGAGAAATGACAGGGGCTCTGGAGGAACATCAGCTTGAGTTTCAAATCTGACTGCTGTATCCTGAAATAAGATGCTTGATCTTGCTGAAACATCTGTTCTTCTCATTTATAATACAGGACACCCTGTATTTACCTCATTAGAAATTTTGAAGACTGTAACATATATCTGTGAGTGACTGGCACATCATGTGCATTTAATACACAATACTGTCCTGCTTCTAATTGCTCTTTGATGATAGACTTTCTTAGTGCCTAATAAAGTTGTAGTCCTCTTAAGCATTATTCCAGATTCTATGCAGGTCAAAGACTTTCAAGACAAGTAATTATAATATAAAATTATAAGTACTTATAATATACAATTATATCTTCTGTGGAAATACTGATATTAGGGTGTTTTATTTGAACTTCAGTGTTTGGTAATGTAATTAAGGAATGAATTCATTGACTTTAGGAAAATAGTATGCATCATGCATATCATTAGCTTGACTGAGTAAAGCCACATGACTTAGTAGAAAAGTGTTCAGGGCTCAGAAATGTCACTGGAGCCCAGATCTGTACTGAACCTCCCAATTCACCTGGGTGATCCTTACTTTTTCGGAGCTTCTTATTGTACCGGTCACCTTTGAGAAACCTGCTATGAATCCTATGGTTTAGGTTTGTGTTATTCCCTGAGGAAGAACCTTGCAATTCTTCATTGAATGTCTGCTCAGGACTGATTCCAAACCACTGTGCTCTCCATGAAGCATGGCATGGTGCTCATTTTGCTCCACAGTGCAGTGCCTGACATTTAAGGGAAGTTGTTGAATGAGTATCTGGTGCATAATCTAAGAGGAAAAAAAATCACCAGTTACATAGTCAACACTGTAGAAATCTTCTGAAAAAACATGAAGAGTGGCCTTTCACCATAAGGAGAAGATAGTTTAATGAGGAGAGCTGACCTAAAACACAAATACCAACAACAACAACAACAAAATCAGACAATATAAGGGAGGCATCATAAAATGAGGTATATACCATATAAATGCTTCAGAGACTCCAGAGATAGATAAGTTGGGGTTCCAAAGACTAGAAGAAAATTTGCAGAAGTAAAAAAGGGGACAGACATTTCCCAGTGGGAGCATTACCAGGGAGACTTGGAACAGTGTGGAGACAAGCCTGAGAAGAGCAGTAGAGTTGATAGTGGTTGACACAGGGAACAAACAGTGGCTGTGCAGCCTGGGAGAGTTTTGGAGTGCTTAAACCCAGAGGAGAGTCCACTCAATGGGGTCAAAAGTGGGGAACCCTTGTGCCTTGGAGCACAAGCTGACATGTTCAGAATAGAGGCTCTAAAACAGATTTAGTAAATCCACCAAGTCTAAATGAGCTAAGGCACAGAACAAAACCTTTCTAAAATAATTCTTTATATTTAAATTGTATTTTAAAATTGATGCCAGGCATGGTGGCACACACCTGTCATCCCAGAGGCTAGGGATTACAGAGTTCAAAGCCAGCCTCAGCAAAAGCAAGGTGCTAAGCACCTCAGTGAGCTCAGGTGCTTAGCACCTGAGGTGTCTGAGGTGTCTCTAAATAAAATACAAAATAGGTCTGGGCATGTGGCTCAGTGGTCAGGTGCCCCTAAGTTCAATTCCCAGTATCCCCACAAAAAATGTATAACTTGCCCTCATTTACTTTATCTCAGGTGAAGCGGTATATGTATTTGCTTCAAAGAGGAAGAAGTACATACTTGGAGAGGTTAAATAGTGTGTTTAAGGTCATCTTGTTAGTTAATGGCAAATTCTGGATTAGAAGAAAAAAATCCTGAATTTTAAATCTCTTACAATAATAAAACTATAGTTCAGATTTTAACTCACATTGTCTAAAAATTTCATTATATAATCTTGGCAAAAGCATGTAGAGATTTTTGTTCACTTTTTAAAAAAATTTTAGGTTAAAAATGTGTGTGTGTTTGTAAGCCTGTACAGTAGAATTGAGAAGAATTAGGCAGATTTCACTGGATTAACTGAATTTATATTGCTCAAGTATCATAATGCTCAATCAGTAATATGTGTTAATTAGTGTATGTATCAGTAGTCAGAAACCATTTTTTTTACCATTAAAACTATATTCACTGCAGTCTAAAATGGGAAAGGTTTTAAGTATAAGAAATGAAACAAGAAATTGGGATTTATTGCAAAGACTCATTTTTCTGTAGAAGAGACATGTTATGTATTCCAAAAACAGTTCAAATTTAGGACATGGCAATCAACACATTTAATTTCTTGAGTAGTTGATTCAGACTTTGGTTATATAATAATACATGAGATCATCACTGGATACTTTGAGGAGAGGTTGTATTTAAGAGGACAGATTCTGGAGCCAAATTTGCTGGGGTACAAATCCTGGTCCCTGCATTTCCTATGTGATATTATGAAAATCTCAGCCTCTATAAGTCTTATTGTCATTGTCTATAAAATGAGGATAACAATTCAGTATATTTTTATCTATAATTATTTTTAAAATAAGGAACGAAAAAAAGAAACGAACTGATGGTGAGTCATAAAAAGTTCTCATATCAGCAAAACTATAGTTATGCATCCATTGCCTACTTAGATGCATGCATACCTGTATTTCCTATTTGCCATGAACTACTAATTTGTATTCTAGAAAATGTTTAATCTGTTCAATTTTGTAACCCTTCACCATGGAAGTGTCAGACTTAGGTTTTCAGGAAAATGAAAAGCAAGCTTTTATGACATTTTACTGATTTTTAGTGATCTGTGATGATTAATGAAGCTTTATGGGAAACCAGAAACAAATAATTTCCGGATTCCTGGTTTTATGTCTTAGAGCAATCCATTAGGCATTGGAAAAATGCCTGAAGGTTGCATTTTATAGGCATTTTTAAAAATCATAGCTTTTTTTCTAAAATAAGCTATACATGTAAAATATGGTATCAATCATAGGGTAAGAAGTTAACAAATGATTAAATCTAGTGTTTCTTTCTTGCCCTTCTTTTCCTCTCATGCTGTTTCCTACATCTGTTACACAATTATTCTTACAAAATGATTTGAGTAAAGTACCAACTGTACCCACTCTCCTGGATACAGCAGTTCCTAAAAATATATAATAATACAGTTGAAGCTGATGATAGGGGTAATATTATGAAGTTAAACATATAAATGAATATTTTAAAATATTATCTGAAGTTCAGTGCCTTCAACGTCTTCTATTCCTTTCTGTTATGTTCAGCATTCCTTTGCATTTGTGGAAGCTTCTAGAAAGCCTTGGTCCATTCTTGCTGCTATACTAAAATAACTGAAACTGGATAATTGGTAAGAATAGAAATTTATTTCTTACAGTTCGAAGGCTGGGAAGTTCACACAAGGTGTTGGCAGATTCAGTGTCTGGTGAGGGCTGCTCTGTATTCCAAGATGGTGTCTCGTTGCCATATCCTCCACAGGGGACTGCACTGTGTCCTCACATGGCAGATTATGGATGAGCAACTTGCCCTTTTAGCAGACATCAATCAATTGATGAAGGCTCTACCCTCATGATTTAATTACTAAAGTCCCCAGCTCTTTATAGTGTCACTCTAGTGATGAAATTTCAGCAAATGAATTTTAGGGGCACATTCAGATTCAGACCATAGCAGTGCCTGGTGGCATTAGTAGGGTGAGAATGCAGCAGAACTGCTAAGAGGGAAGAAGGAGATCCATAGAGATGAAAGGGTGATTCTGCTTCCAGGGAATCCTGCCCTTCATCCTTCAGGGACAGCCTTGGCTCCAGACTAAGAACCTGACTCCAGATTCCCAAAGGACTAAATCATACAGTAGTCTAAAAATAAAAAATGTGCCTCCTGATTGAGATGAGGAAGGCCAGCCTTGAAAGACATCCTTGGGTTAGTGCTACAACTTGCAATCCATTCAAACACAGACATTTTCAAATCAAAATGCATCTCATAGTCATATAGGGAGTACACTTAATACATCACTCCAGTTTTTTTGTCATAAAATTTTTGTCATAAAATGTTGTTAAGATTGTTGTTAGTGACACCCTTCTTTCCAAGAGCGGTTGAGATTAGATTGACTCCATGGCAGTCCCCTCACCGTGTGTGTGTGTGTGTGTGTGTGTGTGTGTGTGTGCGCGCGCATGTGTGTGTTTTTAAGGTATCTTGGCATTAAATGAATTAAAGATTGGGCAAAAATGTATAAATGAGATTCTGTCGAAGAAAAGTGTAGCCTAACAGTGTTCTTCTCTTTGCAAACCAAGGAACAAAAGAAACATCAGTGAATGATTAAGAACCACTGACCTAGGGTGAGAAATGCTGACTGAATGTTTAAAGTAGAAGGAAAAGCACTATTGATTTCCGTTTCTAGGGATATTAAGGCTTTCCATTGGAACTGGAGTTTGCAGAATCTTGTTTTTAAAATATTTTTAAATAATATTTAAAATATTTAAAAAGTATTTGTGATCCTTTAGGCAATTGATTATTTGTGGAATTTAACACAATGTCCTGATTTTAAATTAAGGTAAATAAATGTGGGATAAATGTGAATATAATTTGGTGTATCTGAAACTGATAAAATTCATAACTTAAAAAATGCCACTTAATAAATTTATGTCAATTTATAAAGTGATTTCTAAAGGTGTTACATCAGACTTATTTTCACTCCTGTTCTTTTAGCCTTTTATTTTTAAGTAAAATAGAATTTTATTCTGGTCAAATTTACAGATAAAACAAAGTTCAATGGCATAGATAATACAATGGATTATAAAACTCTGGGACAAATCTGAGTCCTGTCCTTTAAACACTTTCACCAAAGATTTTATTAAAGAAAACTTCCATATTAAAAAAAAAAACACACAGTGAGCATACTTTGTTTTAATTAACTATTTAACTTCCATGAACCAATCATGGGAATCAGATTTCTTCATTTTTCCTCTTGGCTTTTCTTGTGTTCATCCATGCTCAGAAATGTTGTATAGATCTTGCCCTTGAAAAATGGAACTTTCAATTTTTTTAGTTAACAGAGTACAGTAAAATTCCCAAACAAACAAACAAACAAACAAAAAACAGGTGCACACGCACATACATACATACACACATGAAAGGATGGTGGAAGATAGGCTTAAAAGTAACATGTAACAATAATCAACTTTCAGCCAGGTGCAATGGTGCATGCCAGTGGCTTGGAAGGCTGAGGCAGGAGGATCACATGTTCAAAGCCAGCCTCAGCAAAAGCGAGGTGCTAAGCAACTCAATGAGACCCTGTCTCTAAACAAAATGCAAAATAGGGCTGGGGATGTGGCTCAGTGACCAAGTGCCAGTGAGTTCAATCCCAACCCCCCAAAATCAACTTTCATTGTAGATTTGCCATCACCAAGGACGAAAATGCCCCATAAAATTAGCAGTGAGAAAGGTAAACATCCAGAGATATGGAAGAAATTAAAGGAATAGTTCAGTAATATTTTTAAAGCACTATACACATGTATTTATAGGCAGACATGTAAACATTTTCAAAAGTCAGCGTTACCTGGTGGCAAAATGTTAGAATTATCAGGATATTTTCTTTAAAGTTAGGAACAAGTTAGAGGTGTCCTGTCAGAGTTGGTTGCAGGAAAAGAAGGCAGCAGAGCTAGTTTAAGCAGAAAGGGCTGTATGGCAGAATTGATTATGAAATGGTTGGAAGAGTTGGTAGAGCAAGATGCGGGCTTAGCTTCCAGGTAGATTTAGACTTCCAAGTATGTCTCCCAGAACACTGTACCTAGAATTGACTGGCCAAGAAAGTTGATGCTTGTACTATCACTCTGCTTCAGGGGCATGTGGTGAGCGCTGCCTAGCAGTTGGCTCCCTGGCTACAGTGTCACAGGTAAGACCTAAGATAGCAAAATGAACACCCTGTCCACTGCCTCTCAAAACCTACAAAGCTAGGAATTGGCACTGGGATTCCTGCAAATTTCTATGACCAGGATTCTGTTTTTAAGAACCAACAGATCAGAAGTTCAGCCCAATTTTCCTTAATTCTGCCCTCCAAATCTCATGAAGAGACTTCTGCTTGGTGTAAACTACATTATAGGTAAAATCCAAGTTCCAAGGAATCTTAAGAAACGTAGTCTTTAGTTGTCCAGGCTCTTACAAGTGATAAATACTTTGAAAAGAAAAATGAAATGGCTATAATTGCAATAACTGCCCTTTAATTAGACTTAAATCAAACATTGCTCTGTAAGTAGTCATCAATGGAATAAAATAGGATGCAGAATTTTCATGTTTGCAGGTAACATGGTACTATACTCAGAAAACAAAGAGAATCAACACAAACACTATGAGAAACAATTAGGTTTCAGAAAGATCATGATTGTAACATTGATATATACAAATCAAATAGCTTTTCTGTAATCAGAAACTAATTATAAAATACAATGAAAGGAGTCATCCCATTTATAGCAATAAAAAAGAATATTCTAGCTGGTATAAAATTAACAAAAAGATGTAAGTTTTATGTGAAGAAATCCTTAAAAGATTCTGTCAAGGCATTTAATAAAAAGCAAATAGAAAAACATACTTTGCTGAAATGAAAGATTCATTATCAGTATTCTCATATGACTGAAATTAATCATATATAATTAATCAATATGATGTATATAGGTATATTATTTTCTCAATTTACTTATATACAATTAATGTACATAATGTATATATAGAACCTATATTATTAGATATTATTATATCTACATGAAGACTTTTTCGAACCTGACAATTTTACATTTAAATGAAATCTACATGCACAAAATTAGCAATGAATAATCTGAGAGACACTGTCAAATATTAAAATATTTCATGAAGACAAAAACTAAAACCCATTTTGCAATAAGAAGAAATAGAAGTTCAATGAATTAGGCTAAAAGAATTGGAGTATATCTTAAATATATTAGAAATAATTTAATGTAAAATGAAGGTGGTATAGCACATATCTAGGGAAAAGGTAAACTTATTCAATAGATGGTGAGACACCTGGCTAGGTATTTGGGGGGGGGGGGAAATAAAGTAGGATCACAACCTAATTCTTCATGCCAGAGGAATAAATATGACACAAAAGAAGCAAATGTATGAAGGTAAAAGATGACTAAAGAATATGAAGAGAATATTGATAAATATAATTGGCTAATAAACTTCTCAAAGAGGCTCAACTTTAGTTATAATGTAGAGAAAACTAGTCAAAGACATACCACATTGTTGGCGGGGGTCATCACACAGTGGTAGAGCACTTACCTAGCATGTTTGAGGCACTGGGTTGGATTTTTAGCACTGCATATAAACAAAAAATAAAGGTTCACTGACAACTAAAATATATTTTTTTTTCAATAAGATATACCATCTTGTACCTATTGAATCTAAAAGCCAAGGGAGTAGATTTACAAGCTCTGTGATTTGAAGTGTTTTCTAATGTTTTGGAAATATTAGCTAGTATTACTACACTCAGTTCTCAGATACGTCTGGGATTCTGCTTGCTCTCTTTTCAGCCAGTTGTTGATCTATCAAGAGTCTTTCCTCTTAAAAATATACCAGGCTTGGGGATGAAATAGCTCAGAGACCCATGACCACGCCATCTAATTCCTTAGCTGTACAAATTAAGAATTCATGCTTTGAAAGGGTAACTAGTATTTTCCTTTGGAAGACAATAGGGCTGGAGGTTGTGGAGGAAGGAAGAGAATTGATTTTGTATTGTAGGCATCTAGATGCTGATGGGTATGTTTGAATTTCTGACCATGTGAACGTCTGCATATCTTAAAAGAAACTTAGCTTCTGGAACAGGGTTGATGTTGATGTTGTTCTGCCAAGAGGTGGTCACCCTGGCCTGAGATGGGACCAGAGGTCTGTAAAGAAGCCAGAATATTCCAGGGGAAATATAACCATGGCATGAGGGAATTTGCAGTCCAGCAGATAATGAAGGATGCAAGTACCTGAAAGGGCACATAGCTGGATGAGGAGTAATTAGGGTAGGAATTACAGCAGTGTTCTTGGAAAAGAGTCTGGAAGAAGCAGTGGACATATTGACTGTGGACTCAAAGGATCTGGCTACATCAAGGAAGATGTTAAAGCAAACAGTGTTGGATTGATGGTGGAGGAGAAGGCTAAGCAGGCAGGCTGTAAGGGAGGGAGGGAGTTCTCCCGTAGTGGGAGTTGTTTAAAACTAAGCCAATAAGTTGAATAAGGAGAGTGAAAAGAATAGAGATCAGACTCTGGGATTCTAGAGAGTATCATAATCCTTACTGTATTCACTTTTAGTAGGAGTTCCCACGTACTTTAAAAGACAAAAAAGGAGTAGATGAATATGATAAAACAACCTTCAAGTGTGTTGTAAAACTCCAATTCAGTCACCTAGTTCTTCAATAACTATTCTATTGTACCAGCTATTTAAAGTCAGCAGATTGCTTGTGTCTAAAAGGTCATAGGACTGCTTTTATTACCTTTGACTCAGTTTTGCTTCCTGCTTTTTTCTAAAGGCTAGCCAGCTTTACATCTAGGTTTTCCAGGAAAATCTTAGAGACTTGGCCCCCTTCTCAGCCAACTTCCAACTGGCAGATTCTGAGAATCTGTGTACAGACAGCAAGAGCAGGTGGGGGCTTGGGGCAAAGGTCCTGGGTCTAATCTTTCCTTCTTCACAGACCTCAAAGTCCTGAAAGTGAATGGTTAATACCCTGGGAAGATTTCTGGCCTCTGTTCCAAACAATTACTGAACTAATCTAAATAACACAAACATAGACCATTTATCAAGGTCAGCCTGCAAAGATTTGCATATCTATGCAAAGTGTTCCCAGTGCAAAGGGTGAATAGAATAAGAAAGCAGAAATGAGTGCTGATGAGCCAAAAGAAAAAAAAGAAAAAAAAATTAAAGACATTAAATAGCTAACCATGGAGAGTTTGTAAGTTGGGTTTTATTAGTATGAGAAAAAAGACGCGTTTTTTCTTTTGTAATAACTCAAGAAATGAACCACCTTGCAAATTGAGATTGAGATATTTGACTTCAAGCATTTTAACATTCTTCTTGACAAATAAGGAAGAAGCACATGAAAGAGACTTAGCCTGGGGAAAGTGTGACAGAATTATTTACAACCCAGGAACCAAATTCAGTACTCTTTCAGGCTATATTTACTATAGAAATAAGCAGATTCTCTAAAACTTACTGGTGGTCTACTGATTCTCTCTAATGGGACTTTTCTCCACTTCACTACACTGACCTGAAAATTTTACACCAAAGTTAAAATCAAGCAAGCGAGTCACAAAAAGATAGATACCAGAAGATTCCATGTGTTAGCCTTCTGTCACTATAACAAAATACCTGAGAGAATCAAATTCTAAGGAGGAAATCTTTGGATCATGGTTTTCAAAGGTGTCAGAGTGTGACCACTTGTTGCTTTGGGCCTGGGTCAGCCTAGTACATCCTAGCAGGAACCTGTGGCAGATGAAGACCTGTTTACCTCATGGAGGCTAGGATGCAATAAAAGAGACTGGGGTCCTGGTCCTTCCTTCAAGATATGGCCCAGTGACCTAATTTCCTCCCACTAGTCTGCACCTCTTCCTAGTAGAAGCAAGCTGAGGACCAGGTCTTTAACACATGGGCTTTCAGGGGGTATTCAAGATACAACTTACAAGGTACCTAGAGTAGTCAAATTCATAGAGACAGAAAGTAGAATGTGGGTTACCAGAGGCTGGAGAAGGGTCAAAGAGGGGGAGTTGTTTAATGGGCACAGAGTTTCAGTTTGAGGAGACAAAAATTTCTGAAGATGGGTGATAAAGAGTTTGACCAAAATATAACATAACATATAACATAACACTACTGAAATGTACATTTAAAAGTGATTACAATGTTAAGTTTTATGTTATGCCTATTTTACCATAATTTTAAAAGGTTAAAATCAATAAATTATATTAACAAAAGGGAATTTTACTGTGACTAGAGTTTTGAATTCCAGTTTTGCATGCTCAGTGCCATAATCTCCTCTGCAATAGTATGTTAGGTCAGAGAAGCCTGGCGATAGACTGTTCATCCTTGAGTCTGTTTGGCTGGCACTGAAGCAGCCTGTGAGGTTGGGGCTATGCCTAACCTTTTGGCAGGGAGCTGGAAACCTGGGTAAGGCCAGATGGGTATGGGTAGCTCTTATTATTGGTGGCCTTGCCTGTCCAGTGCTGGGCACACACAAAAGGGTAGGGAGAAAACAAAAGTTGGTATTATGCTAACATTGGGAAGTAAGTAGGGATAAATAGGCTTAAATTAAAAACCACAATTATAGCATCAGGAAAATATAGGGAACATATTAATACTGTCTGAGAAGCAAATGTCTGCTGTTTTATGTAGTTTTGATAATGGAGATTTCCCATGGTTTTCACTACTTCTCCCCAGAGGATAACCAACTAGAAGTAAAGAAAACAGGCACCCCGGGCCAGCTCCGTAGACATGTTACTTGTACAAGTACACTGCTTCCCACACTCAGAAGGATCCTGTGCTTGGTTTAATGTTCAGCTCTTGCCCTCTTAAAATGTTTAAGACTTTTTGAACAAGGGTCCCCATGTTTCAGTGGAATCCTCAGTTGTGTACCCAGTTCTGTTGACACCAACAACATCAAACTACTGCCCAGGTTAAACTATCAGGGCAGTGAAAGGAGGTAGATGCACAGTCTAACTTGGGTAGAAGTCTAACTTAATAAAAAGACCTGAGGTTGGTACAGATCCCCCAGAGGGAGATGCTTGTTGGGAATTTGGGTGGAGTTAAAGAAGGAACATAGACAGAGAAATGTGTGCTATTATATAAACACATGACTCTACACATGCCTGTCAGCAATCTGCTGAGGACAGAGCCCTTGTTATCATTAGATGGTCAATATCATTATGCAGTCACATAGTTACACATCCACACCACTTCTTTTCTACTCATGCTGTCATTGATACGTGAAGAAGATCTTGGATAAAAAAATAAATAAATAAACACATTCTGTCTTATTTTCCCCATTGGGTTGATTGAGGATGCAGTGTTTTCTACATTTCCTACCAGGACATCTCATTACTCACATTGCTTTTCCCGCCCATGCCATCCTCTTTCATCTTTATTCTGCCAGCAGGGTGAACCTGCCCAAAGAAGATGCATTAAACCAGTTGTCAGGAGCTGGGCCAGAGATTTCAACTACTGGACATCAGGACAGGGAATGGATTTCAAAGTGCAGACTGGGACTTGGGTCCTCATGTGGAGAAAACAGAAATTGGCCCAGAAGGTAGAGAGTAGAGAGCTCCATTGATGTAATGTCATGGTGGGAAGGGAATTCAGCCCATGCTGATGGGACTTACTGTAAGAAGGCCTGTTGTGTAGGCACAGTTCTCTGAGCTGGGTGTCGAGAGAATTTTATTACTGCTGGATTTCTGTTCATTTCAGTCTGCATTTCTTCAGTGCATGTTCCCCTCAGTTGCTTTACATGTGGAATAATGGAAAGAGCAGCACCTCTACTTCAGTCTGACCCAAACTCGATTCTTGAAATTATCACAGGAGATGTGAGACTTGAGCAAGTTACCTCACCTCTCTGAGATGAAGTTACAGTTTCTCATTCTGTTAAGCAGATGAAACACACATGCAACTGTTACCGTGAAGCATATATTAGGAAAAACACGTCAAATGCAGAACATAAAATAGGTATCAAATGACCTGTGTCTATGGTTAATATAATCAGCAGTGTAATTTTTACTCACTGTGAAGGACGAAAAATGTAACAAAAACTGGTAC
This sequence comes from Glaucomys volans, assembly GCA_020662805.1. NCBI lineage: Eukaryota > Metazoa > Chordata > Mammalia > Rodentia > Sciuridae > Glaucomys > Glaucomys volans. The sequence continues at coordinate 448,633 of JAJEJO010050702.1, read as the reverse complement.
AAAAATCTGTAAGGACTGAGGTGAACAAAACAATAGTTGCTACTCAATTACACAGTCAACATATCACTTTATTTTCTGATTGTCATTCTTGTTTTACATGTACAGATGTGTTAATTCTACATTTTAAAATTGAAAATGCATATCTGAATAGTGAGCCCTAGTGCTGTTAGAATCTCTTTTATGGTTCTATAAATAAACTTAGAGTTAGGAGCAGTGTAATCCCTTATTCTCTACTACAGTTGTTTATTTGACTTCTATAGAAACAGTATTCTAGCTCCTCATGAGATCTTACAGATCATCTAATAATATTTCTCCTTTTAATAAATGAAGCAATTGAGATCTGTGGAACTATGTCTTTAAAAATATTGGATCATTTCTCCCTAAACTTCTACTGGTTCAATAATAATAAAATCATGTTATTTGTCTAATTTGGTTACCTTAAAATGAGCTAACTTAAATCATTTCAATCTAAGTCTTAGCTGGGAAAAAAGGCTTCTCTTATTTGATTTTCCCGTTCTCCTTTTATTATGCTCTTGAATTGATTATTTTGAACAAAATGGTTGGTAGTATGTGTAATTTTAAAATAGCATGTTGTGCTCATAATGGTGTAAACCACTGCAATATTCTACAACGATGGATCTGAATGAATCTACCTGCACAGCCCTCTGCTCCTAAATAATGACGCCTATTCTCTATCAGTCATTTGCAAAACAGATAAATGTGGTCATCTTTCATTCTGCTGCAATCTGCACTGTGTGGTTGTCTGCAATCTCAAAAATAGACAGGCAACATGAAGCACACAAAATGCACAACCAAGTCTCTTATTCTCACTCTTGCTCTCACTCTTTTTCCTTTTCCCTGTAGGAACACTGCCCAGGGAGTCTGTTTGTCTTGCAGATTCTTGCACGCACTGTGCAGTAGCAGTGGTCCTAGGCAGCAGGACACGCTTTATTCCTTGTTTCCCAGACTGTGTCACTTCAGCATTTGTTGCTGAGTTGTTTCTCGTTGTGTCAAATGCAGCTTGACCAATTCCCTTCAGAACACAATTTGAATCAGCAGAGTGATTCCAGAGCTGAGTGCCTACTCTGTGGTTGACAGTCTATGTGGATTTTAACTGATGAGTTTTCCAACATCGGGGAAAAGATGCCACAGCCAAATATAAGTAAAATCTTCAGCTCACTGAAGTGGCATAATAGTCTTTCCTTTACAAATGGTTATATTAAGTAAGCATATCATTGAAAATAATACTCCTCTGAGGGATGCCATAGTGGAGGAGATTGTTTTTCTGGGCCAATGAATTAGCTTTAGTCACTTTTTTCTCCTAAAAAGTATATTGATTTGTCATTTATTGAGCCCACTGAATATAATTTATTGGCAAATCTTCATCGTAATTTTATTCCATCTGTCTTACACACACACACACACACACACACACACACACAAGCACACACAAAGAAAGAGAGCATGTGTTACTTAAAAGAAAACTTTTTCCACTGTCTAATCTTCCAATTAAGTCAATCCTACCTATTCTATAACCATTTATTTCATGGCAAATAGTCTTCTAGATTAAAAGTTTGGAATTTTGCCCACAAGTCACAGATTCTGGAAGGACTTCAAAAACCCTGAATTTTAAATCTCTTCTCAGGCTGCAAAGATGTAGAAATAAATTTAAGCTCCAGAAAATTCATAGCCTCTGAATCCTAAAAGTCTTAGATGTGTTCCCAAGAATACTCTAGGGTTGAGCACACTTGAGTTTGAAGTACTCACAGAAGACTAAGGTGGTGTCCTGCTGAATGATTCTTATCTTTCAGCATTACCTCAGTTTCTGTAGGAAACTTCTACACCTTATAAATCTCAAGTCCTCCCTATATGAGCAGAGGAGATATCTGGAGAGACAATCATCACAATCATTGAGATAATTAATTAGTTTCCTTATATCTACAATCTTCCCAAGAGAATTTAAGGCGGTAACAATCTCAGGTAAGATGTTCCTTTCTTCTTGGAAAACTGTATTTTTCTGAACAGGAAGCGTGAATTTCATACAAGAGTTCCCCAATCAAGGACAGTATTTTCTTAAAACTTAGAGAAATAGTTAAAGACTACTAACTACTACTGTTACTACTACTAGTTGTACTTTATCAATAGAATGTTTCCTCACTCTGTTTTTAGAGCAGAGTTTCAAATCTGACTCTATATCATAATTTCAGTACTTACAAAAAATACTTCTGGTTCCCATTGTAAAGCAATTCAAGTGACAGAGCCCACTGAGCAAGGAGTGAGCACCAAGACTTTAGAGGGTTTTGTTTTGTTAAGCTAAGGGTTGTATCACAAGGAAATAGTGGCCAGCATGGTAATAGAAACTACTTTATTCAGCATTCATTCAAAGTTCTACTTGGACATGGTTATGAAAGAGCAGAGGGTCTGGGATAGATTGTATTTCACTTTGAAAAGATGTAAAAACTGTGATCACAGACATCATCTTAAAACAGGAGCATTGTTTGACATGAGGTTATTAGAGAAATTATGCAAGGTTGACTTTAAAACAGAGCACAGACAGTAGGTCTTAGTGCCTTGTAGGTGATGACGTTGATTAATGTACTCTCAGAAACATACAGGTAAGAACATGGGGGTGTATTTATGTCACTTGAAATTTTTTTTTAATTTTCTGTGGACAGTTAATGCTACAGTAAGTTATATTTAAAAGAATAGGGGGAGAAGTTTGGTCAATTTGTAGTGTCTGCATTTGGACTAAACAAAGGAATATTGATTCATGTGGACAAGAATGTGTGGATAAAACCCTAAAACAGATAAAACCTGAGGGTAAATAGTTCAGGTCATCTGAATGGTTCTTCTTCCCCACCAAGTTGATCTCTGCAAGGTTCTCTTTTTTAAAAACATTTGTTCTAATTAGTCACACATGACAGTAGAATGCATTTTGACACATTGTACACAAATGGAGCACAACTTCTTATTCCTCTGGCTGTACAGGGTGCAGTCACACCAGTAATGCAATCATACATATATATAGGGTAATAATGTCCATCTCATTCCACCGTCCTCCCTGTTCCCACACCCCTACCCTTCTTTTCACTGTCCTCTGCACAATCCAAAGTTAGTTCATTCTTCCCTACCCCACCCCAATTATGGGGTTCCCTACCCCACCCCAATTATGGATCGGCATCCACTTATCAGAGAAAACATGCAACCTTTGGTTTTGGGGGTTTGGATTATTTCACTTAGCATGATATTCTCTAGCTCCATTCACTTACCTACAAATGCCATAATTTCATTCTTTAAGGCTGAGTAATATTACATTGTGTATATGTACCACATTTTCTTTATCCATTCATCTGTTGAAGGGAATCTAGGTTGGTTCGGTATATTAGCTATTGTGAATTGAGCTTCTATAAACATTGATGGGGCTGCTTCACTGTACTATGCTAATTTTAAGTCCTTTGTGTATAAACTGAGGAGTGAGAAAGCTGGATCAAATGGTGTGGTTTCTTTTTTTTTTTTTTCTTTTTTTTTATTTGCTTACTGATTCATTGAGCACAAATGGAGTACAGCTATTTTTCTCTGGTTGTACACAAAGTAAAATCACACCATCTGTGCATTCATACATGTACACAGGGCAATGACGTCTGTCACACATTCTGTTATTATTCTTACCACCTCACCCCGACCCCACCCCTCCCTTCCCTCTATGCTATCTATCCTTCCTCCATTCTTGCCACCCTTCCCCCGCCCCTGCATTATGCATCATCATTCATTTATTAGAGAGACCATTCGGCCTTTGGATTTTTGGGATTGGCTGATCTCACTTAACATAACAGTCTCCAACATCATCATCCATTTACCTACAAATGCCATAATTTTATTCTTCTTTATGGCTGAGTAATATTCCATTGTGGATATATACCACAGTTTCTTTATCCATTCATCTATTGAAGGGCATCTAGGTTGGTTCCACAATCTAGCTATCGTGAATTGAGCAGCTATGAACATTGATGTGGCTGCATCACTGTAGCAATCTGATTTTAAGTCCTTTGGGTATAGGCCAAGGAGTGGGATAGCTGGGTCAAATGGTGGGTCCATTCCAAGTTTTCTAAGGAATCTCCACGCTGCTCTCCAGAGTGGCTGCACCAACTTGCACTCCCACCAGCAATGTATGAGTGTACCCTTTTCCCCACATCCTCACCAACACCTGTTATTGCCTGTATTCTTAATAAAAGACATTCTAATTGGGATAAGATGAAATCTTAAGGTGGTTTTGATTTGAATTTCTCTTATAACGAGGGATGTTGAACGTTTTTTCATAAATCCGTTGATTGCTTGTAGATCTTCCTCTGTAAAGTGTCTGTTCATTTCCTTGGCCCATTTATTGATTGGGTTATTAGTGTTCTTGGTGTAAAGATTTTTGAGTACTTGGTAGATTCTGGAGATTAGTGATCTATCTGAAGTGTGTATGGCAAAGATTTTCTCCCACTCTGAAGGCTCTCTCTTCACATTGCTGATTGTTTCCTTTGCTGAGAAAAAGCTTTTTAGTTTGACTCTATCCCAATCATTGATTCGTGCTTTTATTTCTTGTGCTTTGGGAGTCATGTTAAGGAAATCTGGTCCTAGGCCAACATGATGAAGATTTGGACCTATTTTCTCTTCTATTAGGTGCAGAGTCTCTGGTCTAATTTCTAGGTCCTTGATCCACTTTGAGTTGAGTTTTGTACAGGGTGAGAGATATGGGTTTAGTTTCATTTTGCTGCATATGGATTTCCAATTTTCCCAGCACCATTTGTTGAAGAGGCTGTCTTTTCTCCACTGTATGTTTTTGGATCCTTTGTCAAGTATGAGATACCTGTATTTATGTGGGTTTGTCTCTGTGTCCTCTATTCTGTACCATTGATCTACCTGTCTATTTTGGTGCCAATACCATGCTGTTTTCGTTACTATTGCTCTGTAGTATAGTCGAAGATCTGATATTGTGATACCCCCTGCTTCACTCTTCTTGCTAAGGTTTGCTTTAGCTATTCAGGGTCTCTTATTCCTCCAAATGAATTTCATGATTGCTTGTTCTATTTCTATGAGGTCCATCATTGGCCATTCCAGGTTTTCTGAGGAATCTCCGTACTGCTTTCCATAGTGGTTGCACCAATTTGCAGTCCCACCAGCAATGCATGAGTGTACCTTTTCCCCCCACATTCTCACCAAAACTTATTATTGCTTGTATTCTTGATAATTGCCATTTTGACTGAAGTGAGATGAAATCTTAGAGTAGTTTTTTAAAATATTTTTTAGATGTTGATAGACCTTTATTTTATTCATTTATTTATATGCTGAGAATTAAACCCAGTGCCTCTACCACTGAGCCACAATCCCAGCCCCCTTAGAGTAGTTTTGATTTGCATTTCTCTAATTGCTAGAGATGTTGAACATTGTTTCATATATTTATTGATCAATTGTATCTCTTCTTCTGTGAAGTGGCCATTCAGTTCCCTAGCACATTTATTGACTGGGTTATTTATAGTTTGGGTATTAAGTTTTTTTATTTTTTTATATATCCTAGAGATTAGTGCTCTATCTGAGGTGCACATGGTAAAGATTTTCTCCCATTCTGTAGGCTCTCTTTTTGCATCATTTGATTGTTTACCTTTCTAAGAAGCCTTTTAGTTTGAATAATTCCATTTATTGATTCTTGATTTTACTTCTTGTGCATTAGGATTCTTATTAAGGAAGTCAGGACCTAAGCTGACATGATGAAGATTTGGGGCTATTTTTCTTTTGTTAGGTGCAGGGTCTCTGTTCTAGTCACTAAGTCTTTGATCCATTTGGGTTGATTTTTGTGCAGGTTGAGTGATAGAGGTTTTATTTCATTTTGCTACATATGAATTTCCAGTTTTCCCAGCACGTTTTACTCATTGGTAAACAGAGTCACTATAGAGAGAGATGCTTCCTTTATACCTTAGCCTGTAGTTGCAGGTTTAACATCCTGGTCAGGGTGATAATTAAAACAAACTTCTTCAATTGGAAGTCTTTCCCAATCCCAGTGAGTACTGAAACTATTAATATCAATAAAGAATTTAATTTTAACAAAGATCCACTGACATTAGAGTTCAAAGAAATTGCATTTTACCCCCCTTGAAGTACTTCAGACTGATATCAACAAAGCTTTTCAGTATCATTTTCAAAGGCTTGGATTATAAAGTATGATGAAGTGTATCTTCCAACTTTTGGAAATGTGTGTTTAAATTTTCATGCGTCTAATTGCTAATAAACCCACTTAGCTGATTCTCCAGGGCCTCTGTTATACAAACTATTTCCTATTATTTAAACAAATAGTAAAGTTGCTTTCTTCTTTATCCCCACCCATTCAGTAAAATATGAATGAGGGAGTTATTTTAACAGCTATGAAACTTGGATCAGTTGTGGGTGCTTAGCAGAATTCATAATGGAGGAAATTAGTCTTGTTCAGTGCATGTTGGTTTAAGCAGTGCAGACTGCTCCTATCTGAGTGCTCATCCTCCATTATTAATGTCCACATGGCTGTTGACATTCTTGTCAGATCCCCTTCAGAGTGCCGAAGTCTTTGTCTCTCCATGTGAGAATACATTCCAGAACCTGTATTTTATGTTCCTAGAGAAGTGCCAAGCACTCTTGGAAGTAGTATTCTTCTCACCAGGAGAGCTTAATCTGTCAACTTTTTCTAATTTGGAAAATTGCAGCTGTCTCATGGAACAGAGATTCATTCACCCTCTCACTCACTCATCCATTCTTCTGATGATATCTTTGTAAATCTGTACATTTGCTGCATTCCTGACACTGTATCACAGGCTAAGAATGTAAAAGATGCATAAGACATAGGCCTTGGCTTCAATGTCACTGCTGAGAAGCTTGCCACATTTGAAGTCACCTGATTCAGTCAGGAAGCAGAACTGTGGCATCATTAGAAGGACCTGGTAAAATCAGCTTCAAAAATGTCAATTTGAGGAAATGAAATAGGAATGGTTAGAGAAGTGAACTAACCACTACATGCTCAATAGCTTATTTTTCTTGATCTTGTTCTTATCCAAAACATATGCTTACATCACTGAATATTCTTACAGAGGTTTAAAATTATTTTCTATGTCTTCTAAAAAATAGTTCCTGGGTGGGAACAGTTTATCTTCGTTAGGAAAGACTTGCCTCACACAATTTTTTGTTCAGTCAAGGCCTACAAATAAATTCTGATTCTGATACAGAAATCTGACTTGAGGTGTACAGGGAAATTTTAATCACATTTTACTTGAAGGTTTTTATAACAATAATTTAAAAAGTCAAACCAAATTATTGCCAAGTGAGTTACAACAATTAGAATAGAGCTCAGAGTATTTTTGATAATTCATCCTGAGTGATTTCTGAAAACTGAACTGCTTTTAGGAAGAAGTTCCTGTTCTCCACGTAGCATTGACATGGGTAGATATATAGCCATGGCATAAAAAAAGCTGAAATTGCATTTCCCAGCAATTACCCTCAGTATAACCTTTTCTGTGTTGGAGTCAAATACGAGGCTAGCGAACAAATTTATCTTCCTTTCATTTTTATTCACTTTTCTTGCTTTTGTTTCTTCATTAAGACAGACATATATGCATAGTATCTAAAAGTTATAAAATGAGTTTTTCACTGAAAGGAAAGTAGAATACTTTTAATATGGGAAACAATTTTTAGTTGTATTAAGCTATAAAGAGAATTAGTCATAGGAGGAAATTTTATGTCTTCTCAATTCTTTTAAAAATTTTATGCAGAACCCTAATTACTGGAGAAAGCATGCAGTCAGAATTAATCTGATCAGCTTCCTCATAATATATAAATTTTTATTAGTATTAAAAATAATAAAGTCAGCAGACCCAAAGTAAATGAATATGCAGTGCTGTTTTTTTATTATTATTTCCCAAGCCTGAGGTAACTAAACTTTCATGCATGATGTTGTAAAAATTAAATGATGCACAGTAATTTGAAATATGAGTTTTCCTTGTATAAGTTGGCATTTTTAGCCTTTTTTTTTTTTTTTTTTTTAGAAATCTATCTTCTGGTGGTTATTGCTTTAGACTTGATCAAACTTCTATTTGGATTTAACAGTGATGTGGTGTTTTGAGTTTCTCAAAATGGAAATCCGAGATATGTTTAGTTCTGTTTGATTTGACACTTTCTTTCCATTGGCTATCTAGAGGCTACATAAACCCTATTCTGGTGCTTCTACTTAAAATTCGTGGTTTTACATATGATCACCCAATCTGTATTTCACTGAAGTTAAATATGATCAGATACACCTGAAGAATGCTAGAGGATTGGCCTTCCAAGATCCACTTGCCTAATAAATTGAGACATCTTTTAGAAATAATCCATCCTTTGGGAATAGAGAGTTGAAATAGAGAAGCTTGATGTAGATTCAAGTCTTTAAAAGTAGAAGGAACCAAACCATGAATGTTACATGGTTCATTCTGCCACCCTCAGTTCGATTCCTAGGGAGAATGTGTGGTTGATTAAATCCGACTGCATCCTTCCCAAACTTTTACAGAAATTCTGGAAAGACTAAAGCCTTCTGTTTTGTAGCCTATGGGAGCAGCAGAATGGGGAACATAGTGCAGAATTGGTAGGGCAGCAGGAGGTTAGACCCACTCTGCCCAGTTCCTGCCCTGGAGAAGCAGGACAGGAAACCTCTTTGGCAGTGTTAGCTGGAGGAAAAACCAGTACTGGAAGGAAAAGGTGCCACAGAGGTCAGTGGTAACTCACTGGCTATCTGCCATTTTCCATCAGGTTCACAGGCATTGTCTTCTGTGGGAGGTTTCTGTGGTGAGTCTGGAAAAAAAAAAGAATAGAAAAGGCACATGTTACTTGGTAAAAGAGAGGACTGGATATCTGTGTGATTGTGAGGCCCATTTGTAATTTCCCAGAAACTGTGTTGGGAGGGGGCATTAAAAAAAAAAGAGGTCTTAAAAAGCTTAAAAAGCTTACTTTTCCTCTAGAGGGTGCATTGGGGAAGAGAGAATCCTCTTATATGATAAGGAAAGAATGAAAAATTATACAATTACATGAAAAACAGATAAATGAGAAGAAACCAACAATGTGAATTCAAATGCATGACATAAAGGAGCACAATGTAGTTAACTTAAGCTCATTCGTCCATTTCCATTTATTTTATTGTCTTCTGAATGAGCTCATGGTGTCAACAGCATCTCTGGAAGAAATGACAGAACTCACAGAATAAAGGAGATCACAGTAAATCTGAGTAGGTATGCTACTGATTCATCCGAATTGTTTCTTTCTGCAGATTTTAAACTAGGTTTTTTTTCCCCCCAGTTTATTTCCATTTCTGACTTCTTTCCTGAGCTGGAGATCCACATCTAGCTCTCTTCTGGACATCTCCACCAGAATATTGTTTAGAAACTTCACACTTAACAAATCAAAACTCATTCTGCCACCCTAGTGTTCTCTCCGCAGTTGCTCTGTCCCCTGCGTTTTCTTATTGTTAGCGATGCCACCAGCCATCCAGTCTCTCATATCTAGCACGTTGACAACAGTGCAATTTTTTTCTCAAATTTCACTCCTGCCTTCTTACCATGAGACTGTAGAGCCTCATGTCTTTCCTAGGCTTTTGCAATAGTTTCTTAGGACAAGACTTTCCTTGCTCCTTGCTCCAATAGAACAGAACATTCTTTGCGCTAAATGTAGAGCAGAACATTCTAGTGTCCAACTTTTTTTTCTTTTTTTAGAATTTAGCCCTCATTCCATCATTACGAATGCTCAGAAAAATGCCTGATTACTTGTGAGTAACTAAGTGAGCAGTTTGTGCATTTGGTAGTGGTTGGCTGTACTACATCAGCTCAAAAATTGTGTTATTCTTCATTAATTCACAACCCCTTGGGTCATCTGATTTCCAGCAGTCAGTTATATCTGCCTTTTAATCCTGGCTCTCTAAGTTTATTTACTATAAATAGATGAGGAATGTGTCCAGTTAGAACTAAGCAGAAGAGAAAGAGGAAGACAGAAAATCAAGTAAAAATAAGTGTCAGGTTATGATTTTTAAAGATTTCATAAGAAAATTAAAGTATTCTGTTTTTAAAATCAAGAAGGACTGGGGATTTGCATTTTAGTGTCAATAGGTTCAGGGAGAGAGAAGCAGCAACTGCTTGGTATTAACGGACCCTACCTAGCCTGCACTTGGAGGTAGTCCAACCCTGTCTACTTGTGCTAAATTGTAGCTCTAATATATCTTGGGTTTTGTAATAACATAAATAATTATAATGCATTGTTTTTTATATAGCACCTTTCTCTAAGGAGCACAAAGTGCTGGTGTGGACATTATCTCATTAAATCCACAGCACTCTGGGGACATAAAGGAAGACAGGTGATATTATATCCCCTTTGAACCCTGAGCTGAAAAGGAATTGCTCCAACTGAAAGTAAATAAAAGTAAGATTGAATAAGCGCAAGATTTATAGGAGGATATAAGGTTAGAGTTTGAAGAAAGATATTGACTGTTAGAATTAAAGAGAGATTTAAAGCGAAAAAAAGAAAAAGAAATGAAATTGCTCTGAAAATGGGAAAATGTCCAGAGTATGCATAAATATCTAGAATGTGCATATTAATGTATGGATACACAAAATTAAAACAATATTCAAGTACTTTAGAAATTCATAAAACATGATCATTTTAAAACCAACTATAATTTTACTATAATGACAAAACAAATTTGATATATTACTTTAATGTCTTTTGTTAGTTTTTGTTCTGTTTTCACTGTGCATCTGCAAATATCCACTTAAAATTATAGCATATATTTAATTTTCTATTATGTTTTTTCACTTAACAACATATGGTAAAGTGTGCATAATTTTAATTCTGAGTAGCTGTATAATTTTCTGGAATATTATACTATATTCAGTTTCACTTTTATTTGTCATAAGGTTCTTTCCTCTTGTTCACCTAATAAATAACAATAGATTGAAAGTCATTTCAAGAAGTTTTCGAGAAGAATTAGCAGACTAATATGGATGTATAAGCTTATTAAAAGATGACTGCACAAACATGCTCCCAAATTAGCATGTTATAGAGGAAAGGAAATAATAAGAAAATATCTAAAGACTATGTTTACAAATTAGCAAAGCAGCTAATTTAAAAGTGAAAATAATTGTCATTTTTTGTCTCTGCATAAAAAGTCGTTTGATTTTATTTTCCATCACATCTTCATTTATTTCAATTACTTTAATAGTATGGAGCCAGATAACAGAGAAGGTTAAATCACATAGAAAACACGAGTTTGTACATGATGTAAAATAAAAGATTTACTTAAACTAGATAATTTTTCTGCCCTCCTGATTTTAACTTATGTGGCCAAATGGTTTTGAAAATAATTAGGAAAGTGTGTGTGCATGTGTGTGTGTATACCTGAAGCCCCATTTCAAGAAGGTAAATAACACTGCAAAATTTTCTCTTTAATTATAGAGGCACTGAGGACAATGATATGCATATAACGAACTATTGCCAGTGAGGGTTTGTTCCATGGTTATCTGATTTATGCTGTAATCATTTACCAAAGTAATTACCTCAAGGATGAAAAATATTGACTTTGGTTAAGATAAACATTAAAAAAATATTGATGATGTGATGTAAATACTGACCAAGGAAACAGCCAGGCCAGTGTTACACCAGTGGTAATCAATCTAAATGACGACAAGAATATGAAGTCAATACAAAGCTTAAATATGAGTAAGGAATACAGACAGAACCATGGGCTCACAGTTTTGAAGTTTCAATCACTTTTCTTGGTAGTATTCTGTTGATCTAAATTTGCATGCCCATTTTTATCTGTTTTATGGTTGGATGCAAATGTGCAGACTGATGCAGGATAATCTGGGACACCAAAGCTTTTCTACTTGCTTACAGAAAATTTTCAAACCATGCCTGATAACATTACTTTAGTAATGGTGTTCAAAATGATGTGCACTGAGCAAAGTGGCAGTTCTATCTACTGCATTTTCTGTTTTACTACATCATCAAATAAGCAGTATTTATCTTTGGGGAAAAAAAGACAATTTAAAATGTTGTAAGACAAGAAGGTCTGTGAAGAGATGATCTTTTAGATAACCTAACATTTGGGAAACCACACATATCCCCTGGAAAAAAGGGTTCATTTGGTCTGTGTTTAAAACCAACAACACAAATTATTAAAAAAAAGATGATCCATTTATATGGCAATGCCATGCTTAAAGCATGGAGTTGATCTACATGATCTTAGCAACCTGTGGTCACCATGGAAGTGAAAGATATACAATGCTGGTTAATCCACTCATTCTCTTGCAGCTTGAGTGAGGTATGCTTTCTCCAGTAGGTCCATAGTCTCCACTGTGATATTCCCCTATCATCCTATAATAATGGCATGTGAACAAATTATAGTAATAAGTACTGTTTAACTTATTTGCCTCTTCTATTGCAGGATTAGCTTTCAAGAAGGCAGGAATTTTTATTTCTATCTGTGGTGTCCCAGGACCTGGCATGGTTTCTGGCACATAATAAGCACTTAGTAAATATTGGTAAATGATCAAACAGTTTATATTTTTAATCTATTATATATTTAGCATTGTGCAAAGGACTGAAAGAAATACAAAGAAATGTACCATAAATATATAGCATGTATAGTTGTTCCTCTGTATCCTTGGATTCCACATATGTGGGTTTAACCCACCTATTGATGGAAAATATTTAGGAAAAAATTTCATCTGCACTGAACATGTACAGACTTCTTTCCTTATCATCCCCTAAACAATGTAGCATGACAACTATTTTCTTATCATTTACATCGTATTTGGTATTATAAGTAAACTAAAAGACAATTTGAAGTTTATGGGAGGATGCACATAGATTATAAGGAAGTGCTCTTTCATTTTATATAAGAGACTTGAGCATCCATGATTTTATTATACATAAGTATCCTAGAATCACAGATACCAAGGGACATTGGTAATAGATACATACATATGAAAAGTTACAGTGGTTAGGGAGGCTGAAGCAGGAGAATCTCAAGTTCAAAATCAGCCTCAGCAAAAGTGAGGTGCTAAGCAATTCAGTGAGACCCTGTCTCTAAATAAAATACAAAAACAGAGCTGGGAATGTGGCTCAGTGGTTGAGTGCTCCTGAGTTCAGTCCCCAGCTAGCCCCCTTCTCCCCAAAAAAGAAAAAAGTTAACACCACACAGTAGTCTACCATGGACCTTCAACAAAAGGTTCTTCGGTGCTCTTACTGAGTAAAATAGCAAGGAAGACTTACAAAAGACAAAATTTGTAACATTGTGATATCTAAGTTAGTGATTGATGGGCATGATCATACAAGTTAACTCAGAAATACTAAAGTCTATTTCCATTATTATTTAATTAATGTTCAACTCCCTACCAGACTGTGAGCTCCAAGAAACCAGGATGTACATGGTCTTTTGGTCATCAAACACCCCCAAATTAGAGGATCTAATTCCTTGGATCTAAGAGAGTTCATGGCATGAGTATATAACTGAGCACTTGCTTCGCTCAGTAGTCTCCACTTTATAGACATATGGGTCATTTCTGCCCTCCATTCTCAGATCACACATTACCACTACTTAGACACCTCCCCAAATGCCCTCCTTGTTATTTTCTCTATTCATCCCTAGTTTATTTCCTTTGTAACTCATTTCATTTATTTGACTCTTCACCAGTTCTTTTAACTATTGCTCCCACTAGGTTTGAGATTTCTCTGTCATGCTCTTTGGGTTCCTGTTGCATCCACAGCACACCTCATAGAACCTGGTGCCATTTGCTGCAAAGGTTCTGTCCTCATAGAGCTCTTTCCAACCCTAGCTAAAGTAACTTATGCCAGACTGTTATCCTGGTTTTTTTTTCCTCTATAGGGCAAATCATTTCCTGAAATTATTCTGTTTATGTGTTTATATTACATTCAAATTGTAAACCACATGAAGGCAGAACCTAGAAAGCACATCTGCGTGGTTCATTGCTACATTGTCAATGCTTAGAGGAGAGACTGACACAATTATTGAGTGTATAGACATTTAGCAAATATAAGACAGTGACACAAATTAGAACCAGAATAAGCTAAATAGCTCACTTCATCAATGGAATATATAAAACACTTGTACAGGACTAGACATGCCTAGGTTGGCTCCTACTCTTCTACTTATTAGCAAAATTACAGTGGACAAATCGGTTACCTTCTCTAAACATCAGTGTCCACAATTGCAAAATGAGATGCAAAAAGCTGTTTTAAAGAGTAATCAGGGAAATGTATGTGAAGAACTATCCTGGTGCAGATCCTATTTCTTACAGGAGCTCCTTGAATGGTAGCTGTTGTTAAAACAGTACATCAATTATATGGTCCAGTTGGAGGAGTAACAAGCAGAACTCTTAATAATATTAGAAAAGGCAGGTTTGTTTCCTTTCTTTTAAATAACCATAGAAGCCATCTTTTTCTTTTAGATAAGAGCACAAGTAACCTATTGATCAGACTCTTCAATTGTTGGTGAGACCATTGCTAAATCATGGACCATTGACTTGAAAAAAGAAAACCAGAAAGAAATTAATTATGATGATAATATTTGCTCTTTCACATGGTATGCAGTTGAGGCTATGGAAGCACAATTGAAGAAATCTTTCACTGATTCTGAGCTAATTTGCATATCTTGCAGGTGCTTCCATTAAAAAAACTAATCATTCTGCCTGTGTATGGTTCCCAAAGACAAGATGTGAGGAAGTCCCAATTTCTGGCGAGGGCTAATTGAAAGGCAGGTGATACTTGATTAGTTAAGGGATTTGATTCATGTTTGTGGTTGAAGTGGATTTATCATTAAAGATAAATAGAGTATTAAAAGTCCAGGATTCTCTGAGTTGGGAATTAATGGTAGGGACGAGTTGGCAAATCATAGGGAACATGGAACTTTTTTCAGATAACTAATTTCTGAATATAGTCTGTCACCAGAACAGTCTCATAATAATGTTGATTTGCCACCTTTTCTTCTAGTGAGAGGCAATGAATCAAGTACACCTGGGTTTATATAGAAAAATAACATATTAATTGATTTATGTATATAACATTGCAGATATCCATAAAGTAAAGCCTATGGCAACTGGCAAATGTGATAATTTCACATTTACCAATGGCTCACCAAGTACAATCTGATGCTTGAAGGCAAAATTTTATGTTTTATGTTTGGTTTTCATTATTGCTTCCATATAGCTTTTCTGTGCATTGAAAGTCAATTTTCAGAACCATAGGCATACCATTTTTTATGAGCAAAAATTTTATGAGATATTATCCTGAGGTGCATGAAATTATATTCTCATCATTTTTACCTCCTTCCCAAAACCCACTGTTACTTTGTTTCCACATATGCTAAGAATATTGGTTGCAATATTTCTAAGTATGACATATTTCATTAGATTTCTGATATACTGTAGAGAGATGATGTGAAACTTTGACCTCACAGTAACATTACAGTTGTACTTTTTTAATATTGGTCACACTGATAATTCTGTTTAAAATCAAATGTAAGAAAGAACATTGAATAAGAGGACTAGTAATTTTATATTTATGAACATTATGTCATCTCCCAACCATAATTATGAGGAAAAGGACTAATCTGTGAAATGTGAGGATCTTTCTAATACAAAAACTCCATTGACACACAGAAGAGGAAGACTTCAAATAAAAGTTGGTTAGATTTCTATAAAATGTGTATATAATTACACTTATAGATCTTTTCATGCATTTTTGCTCTGCCTCAGGTCATGGACACAATACAAAACTTTTACCACTTAATGATATGTGCAGCCACAATATGTTAGAAGCACAAATATTACCACTTTGTGAGTTCCAAAGAAACATAAAAGTTGTGTCTTTTTTAGCAAGTTACAAGGTTTGATAACTATCACTGGTGGACCCTAAATAATCCCCAGATCTATTCTCTTCTCTGCCATCAGAGTGCCTGAGCATGATGGAAAATATCCCCAGGTGAGAAAATCAAAGAATAAATACTTTTGGAAGATACTATTCATTACTTGAAATATTCTAAATTTAGAGCTTAATCTATGCATTGATACTAAAAATTCCAAGATGACTATAAACCATCTAGAGTTAAATGTGCACCTCAGTCTGAATATTTTGCAGACTTCGTTAATGTCTTGCATGATGAAAGGAGACCCACCAACTCCTTCATTTTGCAATGGAAGTTAGACAGTATATCTTCCTAATGTGCTCCAAGAAGCAAAATATTGCAGAGAAAACATTATTTCAAGGTGAGTTTCAACATACCATTTTCATTACAGATATAATTTATCATCAAACAGAAATACATATTAGCATGACAGGTGGCTTTTAGGTGGGCAGATAATTGCAACATTAAACTTGGTAGAAGAAAAAGTCATGAGAAATTTTGATATGGCTTGGAAAAACATCTTTGCCCTGGGACCAAATCCTTTTGGTACCAATTGTCCAGCATTGGGCAAACTACTTGACTGCTCTTCAGCCTCAATTTATTCCCATATAAAAAGAGAAAAAATTCTGTCATATATATCTGCACATGACTTACAGTAGATTAAGTTTTTCAAATGACTAGCACAGAGAAAATTTATAATGAATTTTTGTTTGCTTAGTCTGAAACAAATATGAAAATATATTCAATCTCATAAATAGGACTTTCATAAAGATTTCTCAATAACATAAATGGGGATAAAATGGAATATAGTTCATGGGTTACTGATTTAATTTCTTCTGGTCTCTTTCCTATTAGTAATTAGTAATCTGTTGTGTTATATAGGCAGGGTAGATACCTGTAATCATCATTGTATAAAATCATAAAAGTAAGAACTTAATGTATTTTTTCACTTATTAATATCATTTGGTATTCTTTGAGAATATATGCTTTGCATCTAGTAAGCATTTAATAACTGTTGAGTTAGTTTATTAATTATGTGATGTGTGACACCATTCTGTGGGAAACTTGAATATGTCATTGGGAACTTCTTTGAGAAATGTAGACCTCACATTGACTCCAGAAGGGCTTTATGAAATCTATAGGCCAAGCCCACTGTGGCCATATCAGACTTTCCTGAATGGATTGTGTCAGTAGGAAGATAGGCAATTGCTGACATGCATGGAGGATTCTTTACCCCAGCATGTAGTTTTGTTTCCAAAAGAACTCAGGGTGATAGAATATCCCTCCCCTAGGTGTTGAACAGGAAAGCAATGCATGTTAGACTTTTGTTGGCCATTGACCTCTGGACTGACAATAGTTTCAGAAAATTTTTCAATTCACTGAGGACATAATTTTGAAACAACAAAATGTATTTTATTCTTCCCATCCCTCTAACCAGCCCCAATAAATCTTGTTTTCCTAGTCTTTGGTTTCTTACTTGAGGGTGGATAATTTTTCTCTAGAGCTCAAAGGATGAACACTCTTGACCTAAAATTCATTGAAGACAGTCAAGGAAAGTCTGACAGTTCAAATTCATTGCTCTAAAGGTTTTACTTTCTGTTACATGTTATCATTAAGTGGTCCAGGGGGTCAGAAGCAGGGGCTCTGAGGTTGTTCCAGAGCCTGAAGTCTTTACTAAGGAAAATGAAATCAGAAAGAAACCATACTGGTACAGAGCAGTGAGAACCCAGTCTGCTGTGTTCAAGAAATAGGGGAATAAGTCTATTGCTTTTTCAGAAAAATTGCGATTTTGAGTTTACAGATAGTGATGGTCAGAATGTTTCACTTCTGGTCAAAGCAATAGTGAGCCATGGCCAGTACTGAATAGACACTGCCCAGTAGAAATGGACACCACCTGTAAACAACCAGTATGTCCATACTTGTGCAAACCATTTTTTAACACTGGTCATTGCAAAACTACTGAAAATATGAAAAGGAAATCACAAGTCTTAGACTCCCCTAGTGTACAAAAATTCACTCTTTCATACTAAGAAAATCATTTGAAACTAACTTAATCATGGTCTCTCCTCAATTACTTCCTTTTTACCCTATTCCAACTTACAGCAAAGCTCCTGAAAGTTCTATATGTATTGGCTCTACTATTTAATTTTTTCATTTCAATGTACATTATTTTATTTAAATTACTTTTTTACTTATACCTAAAAACATGAAAATTGTACATACTAATGTGGTGCCACATAATATTTCAATGCACATATACACTGTGTGATCACATAAGTCATGTTTGAGATCATAAACATATCTCAAACATTTATTACTTATTTTTAACAAAAACATTCGAAACACTTTTTCTAGCTTTCCAAAACACACAGCAGTTGTACGACATACAGACATAGCTCAGTATCTAGTCATCCTGTGGTCCAAGAGCACACCAGAACTTCTTATTCCTAACTGTAGTTAGTACCAATTGATCATATTTTACCATTCCTCCTGCCCTCTCCTCCCCAGCCTCTGGCAACTACCATTCTACTCTCAACTCATATGAGATCAATGCTTTTAGATCCACATTTAAGTGAGATCATGTGGTGTTAGTCTTTCTATGCAAGGATCATTTCACTTATCTCCAGTTCCATCCAGTGTGTCACAAATGACAGGATTTCATTCTTTTTATGGCTGAATAGTATTCCATTGTGTTTATGCAGCACAGTCTCTTATCTGTTCATCAACTGAGAGCACTTATGTTGTTTCCATTTCTTGGCTATTGTGACTAGTGCTGCAATAAACATGAGAGGGCAGTATCTGTTTGACATATTGATTGTATTTACTTTGGATATATACCTAGGAGAGGGTCGCTGGATCATGTGGTGGTTCTATTCATAGATTCTTGAGGAACCTTCAGATTGTTTTCCATAGAGGATATACTAATTTGCCTTCCCTCCAACAGTGTGCAAGGGTTTCTTTTTCTTTACATCCTCACCAGCATTTGTTATCTTCTTTTTTCATAATTGACCCATGTATACTAGAATTAGGTGATATTTCATTTTGGTTTTAACCTGCATTTCTCTGAAAGTTAGTGATATTGAACATTTTTTTTTCCACATACCTGTTGACCATTTGTGCATCACCTTTGAGAAATGTCTGTTTAGATCTATTGCCCTTTTTTTTATTGAGTTGTTTGCTTTTTTGTTATTGAGTTTTTGGAGTTCTTTATAAATTCTGAATATTAACCCCTTGTCAGATGAATAGTTTGCAAATACTTTCGTCCAGTCTTAGGTTGTGATGATTATTTTGCTATACAGAAGCTATTTAGTTTGTATATAACTCTACTTCTCTATGTTAACTTTTGTATTCTGCATTTTAGGGTCTTTTCCAAAGAATAGAAAATCCTTGCCCATTCCAATGTCCTGAAGTGCTTCTCCCAGGTTTTCTTCTAGCAGTTTTTTTGTTTGGGGTCTTATGTCAGTCTTTAATCCATTTTAACTTGATTTTCATAACTGGTGAGAGATAGGGCTCTAGTTTCATCTTCTGAGGGTATATACTTAATTTTGCCAGCACCATCTATTAAAAAGATTGTCCTTTTTCCAGTTGACTCTACTTCTCTTTTCATTTTCTTTTGAATCAACTCCTATCATGTTTTTGTCCTTCACTCTTGCTTTCTCTGGAGCACAGAGGTCTTGTCAAGACCAATGACCCTCATTCTGCCAAATCTACTGACTCATATTCAGTCCTATTCCTCCTCAAACCGTCAGCTACATTTGACACAGTTAATCATTCCTTCCTGCTTAAAATATTTTCTTTTAACCCTGGCTTCTAGAACGTGACTATTATTTTCAGGTTACTTTATTGTTTTCTCTTCCAGATTCTAAATGCTGAAGTGACTCAGTGCTAGATCCCTGGACCTCTAATTTTGGTTTTCTATACTCTCTTTCTAAGTGATTTTATCCAATTCGGTGACCTTAAATCAATAGATATACTGGTTGCTACCCATCTGTATCGCCAGGCTCAGTCTCTTCCCTAAATTTCCCAACCACCTACATAATACTTCAGCTTGGATGCTGGATTAGTACCTTTTCTGCTGATGTCACAGAATACCACAGATTTGGTAATTTATAAGTAATAGAAGTTTGACTCATTGTTTTAGTCAGCTTTGCACTTCTGTGACTAAAAGACCTGACAAGAACAGTTTTAGAGAAGGAAAAGTTTATTTGAAGGCTCACAATTTCAGAGTTCTCATGCCAGAGACAGTTGACTACATTCCTCAGGTCTTGAGGTGAGGCAGAACAACATGGCAGAAGAGAGGGGTGGAAAGAAGTGGCTCACATGATCATCAGGAAGCAGAGAAAGACTCCATTCACCAAATACAATATGTATACCCTAAGGGCATGCCCCCTAGTCACCCACCTCCTCCAGCCACATGCTACCGGCCTTCAGTTACCACTCAGTTAATCTAGTCAGGTGATTAATTCACTGATTGGGTTAAGGCTTCCATTACTCAATCTTTTCTCTTCTAAACCTTTTTGCATTGTTCCACACCATAACACTCCTGGTTCTAGAAAGTTCAAGAACATGGTACCAGCATCTGGGATGTGTCTTTGTGGTACATCATAACATGACAAAAGGGTAAGCAAGTGCATAACAATGACATTACTTCATTAATCACTTTTTTAATTAAATTGATTTTTAAAACTTTTTACAGACTTCATTCGAACACATTATATACGAATGGAGTACAGTTTTTCATTTCTATAGTTGTGCATGATGTAGATTCATTCCATTCAGACCCATATCTTCATACTGTTACAATGATAATTAAATTTCAGCATGAGTTTTGGAGAGATTCAAAGCATCACAGATACCTATTAAGTTTTCCATATCAGAATATTCTGAATAGCTGTCTGAATTTCTTAAATTTTCTGAAGGTGGATTGATCCTCCAATTTCCTTCTTGCCAGTAAACATTACTACCATTTACCAGTTGCTCCAACCAGTTGTAATAACTTCAAAATGCATCTTGACCTGACCATCTGGTTGTCCTTGTTTTATCCACATCATGTCACATCTGAACTACTGCAGAAGTCTCTTGGGTGGACTTTATTCCTCCTACCACTCTCCACATCACCCACATTCCCATAACCACTCTGCCTTCCTGCTTCTTGAGCACAAAAAGGTCCCATTCCTTCTATTTAGTCAGCTTTTTCATTGCTGTGACTAAAAGATCTGACCAGAACAATTTTAAAGGAGGAAAAGTTTATTTGAGGACTCACAGTTTCAGAGGTCTTAGTCCACAGAGGTCTGGCTCCATTCCTCAGGGCTCCAGGTTAGGCTGAACATCATGGCAGGAGAGTGTGACAGAAGGAAACAGCTTGCAACATGGTGATCAGGAAGCAGAGAGGAACTCTCTCCCCAGATGTAAACTATATATACACCATACTCACACCCCAATTCTCATCTCCTCCAGCCACACCCTACCTCTTCGATTAATCCCATCAGGGATTAATTCACTGATTAGGGTAAGACTCTCACAACCCAATCATTTCTGCTCTGAACCTTCCTGCATTGTCTTACATGTGAGCTTTTTGGGAACACCTCACATCCAAATCATGACGCCTTCATACTTCAGGGCCTTTGTGCTTACTGATATCATCCTCCATGAAAGCTTTGTAGGGTTTTCTCTTCATGTGAACCAGTATTCTTTAGAAAGATCACCCTTAGATACATTTACATTTGGCCATTTAAAATAGTACCCATGATGGCTCACTGCTTTCCCTCCCACTCCCCGCCTCACTTCAGAACACTTATCACTATTTGACATCATATTATATTCTTATTTGCTGTCAGAGTGGTCTGTGTCCCCAACTAGAATATATGCTCCATTATAAAATCCTGAGAAAATAATAGAAATTAAACCACTATAAGGAACTTAAAAGGCCGTTTATTCCTACCACCCATCTGACATTTAGATCAACTTCACACTCTTTCCATTGTTCGTGAGATGGGCGTTTATATATTGAATCACATTTTCCCACTGATATCCATTATCATTATTTTTTCATGGAGAAAAATGACCTCAATATTACATAAAGAATTTATGAAGGACAATAATATCTACTCTTTGACAGTATGCAATTAATTTTCCTAAATAGCCCATAGAAGAAATTAGTCATTCAGACAATTGAATGCGACCATTGCTGGCAGCATATGTAGAGCCAGCACAGATACTACCAGAGCAGTGGCATTTTGTACCAAATGTACAAATACAATAAAGCACAGAATAAGAAGGAGATTTGCACTATCGTGCTGCAGCCAGTGTCTGAAAAAGAATACAAAAATGTGTTGATAACTTTCTTGCACTTGATTTCATTCTTGACTTATAAGAGGAATTCTTTTTTGAGTACAATACATGTCAATTTATTATATAGTTAAGATTTGTTCTTCTTAAAAAGTGCTAAGTAGATCAAGTTGAAAGACTATCTAAAATGGCCCAGTTCTGAGCATCTCTTTAGACTTTGCATTAACTTTAGTTATCAGCAACTCTTCATAGCCAAAGGCTTGCTCCTCCCACTTTTGTGGGAATCTGTAGGATGTTGAGCACTGTTGCCTTCTGTACTGGTGAACTGTAGTGCCCTAGTAAGGAGTATTGATTTTCCATTATTCCTGGATGCCACATGATGCATTTCCATTAGTTGCAAACACTTATAAGACTGACTTTTATTTTGTCCTTCATCACATCAGTCTGCCAGGGCAGGACATCTATTCATGAGGCTCAGTGCATTTCATCAGACACGTTTCCATCTTGGTGTTTAAAGGAATGATGCTTTCAGGTTTCTAGATGTAATGAAACTTCTTTTTAACAACTCACTGCTACCATGCTACAGCCTTTAGGCAAGATCTCTAAAAAGTAATAGACTGCACTTAGTTTTTAGACCTGCTCTGGGGTTGACTTATTTGTTTTTTTATATAGGCACTAAATTAATACTTATATCTTACTGGTAAATGTTGTCTTCAAAATTAGGCAGGATAATTCATATTGTATTTTGTGAGTAAAAAAAAATATTGATGAAGAAAAGACATTATACAACACTGAAAAATAAACCCTTAATATGAATTACATTTTAGGCCACAATAATACTGAGAGTTTTTTAGGATACACAGAAATAAATGAGTGAGTTGAGCTCTTTAAAACATTTTGAGTAAAGGTTTACAGTTCAGCTTGGATTTGTTTTAGTGATGAATGAGGTCTGCCATCTCTACTACTAGTTGAAAAAAGCCTACTTCAACCAGAAAGCTGAAACTTTCCCCCAAAGGTTTTAAATCTTTTATATAGCCTATGGGCTTCTGAAAGAATACTACTAAAGGTTATAGAATGGATTTGCTAATCAGGGGAAAAACAACAGTGAATATTAAGAGAAAATCAGAATACAACATATGAGAAAAGGGTCCATGTCAAAGGACATCAAGAATGTCCTCCTGTGGCCTCTCTTTTGAACACCTTCACATCTACCAGGGTGTCTCTTGCATCACCTTGCCTTAACACTGCTCCTGCTGTCATCACTATGGGAAGCCATCCTTCTAAATCTTTCCAAATCACATGCTCCTTTATACTCTCATTCCTTTTCTCTGGCTTGGTTGCACATAACTCATGAGCATTTTTTGCAAATGGCAACTGAAAGAAGGCCCCCCTCTTAGTCCTCCAACACACATTTTTAACCAACTTCCCAAACATTTACTGACTCAGCTCTCAATATTTACACTTGACCTTTGTTCCAATGATCCATTCTCTCCTTTCTTTTGTGATATTTGGCAAATAGCTCAGACTTTTTGTCACTTTCCATACAATTTCAATATACCTAGCTAATAAAGAAAAAAACCAAGACAACAAATTTCTGCATAGTAATTGATCTTGGATGATGTGTAATAGTTTTTTTCAAAAACCAGTTTCTATTGTGTTGTTTCTGTTTAACTAAATCCATCTTGTGTTTCCATTTACATGAAACCCAAAAGGAATTGTAGTATAACTTTCAGAGTACTCCGTTCATCAATTAACAAATATTTGAGTTCTTACTCTATGCCGAGTCCCATTTCAGGTAGGAGAAACACAGCAGTGGAACAAACAGGGAAAAAAAAAATTCCTCTAAGCTCCCGGGAGCTTACATTCCAGTGAGGGAGACAGGCAATAAACAAATAAATAACAAAACTCACTGTATGTGTGGGCTTCCAAGGATTAATTCAGCCAAATGATACTATGGCAACTTTGCCAATTAGAAGCAGCACAGACTGGCTGGAAGGAATCAGACACTCTAGTCTTTTAATAAGAAACAAAAATATCACCCAAAGCCTAAGTACAATTCTTCAGGCCACCACTGCTGACTGTCATCTAAAATCTTGTTGCTAGGACACTGCTAAGCATGAAAAAGCTAAGGACACTTTACAAGCTGGGAAGATCTTTGGGAAAATGTTCTGATATTAAGGGATCTAAATTCAGTTCTAAAGTATGGTGGAATAGAAATTAACAAAAAAGAAAAGAAATATATTTGTAAAGTTGACTTTTGAAATAATTTGAAATTTAATCATGTAATGTCTCTAAAGAGAGATATGCAAATTATGTTGACAAATTCTGATATATTTTAGTAACATCTAATAATCTATTGTCAATTCAATTCTAAAGAGCTACCAACTTTTAATTAAAATCTAATTTCTTTCCTAATTTCCTCAAAAAACAGGTGTCTAATTTTTAACCCAGAAAACATAACTTCTGTTCTGATACTATGACTTTAGTTTTGCAGGATAGAGTAATCAGTGTTATTACATTTTCATCGTCAAACACTTCCCTAAATAGAAATGAGGTCTCTTCATTTGATTTGGTAAATTGAATGCTAGTCAGGGAATTCAAAACAGTGTTGGTTTCAAGCTCGAGTTCCTCTGAATAGTACCAAGTTCTTTTCCTTGACCCTGAGGCATGGATCGTAATGAGAAAGCACTGGGAAATGATGAATCCAGGATGTCCTGAGACTGGCTTGCTTATGTACTTAACACTGTTCTGAAATTCTGTTCAAATGTGGGCCACAAATAATAGGGATCAGTAGCTGCTTTTTATTGCCTTAGGCAGAAGTAAACCATAGTATGTAAGAAATAAGATTGGATATATATCATGACACTGCTCATTTATTTTTATATGGAAATATGCCCATCTGAATGAAAATTAACTATTTCTCATATATGAAGCAGATGCAAAGCTAGTAGTCTGTTCACACTGTGGACATCATCAGGAACTGATGAGAACCAGAATAGCATTATACCACATGCCTAAATAATTCTCACACCACTGAACCACAAATCTGATAGACCTCTGCCAGTTATTGCTGGATTTAATAGCAAAGAACAGTAAAAAGGCTTTGAACTGCTAAACACTGATAACACTTCTTAAGAACAAAATAAATGAACACTTCATAATGTGCATTTTCAAGATGGGCCTGTCTACTCTGGGCTTAGTAACTGGACACATCTTGTTTATCATTCTCCTAATAAGTACTTTATCTTGTGTTCAAAATATGTATTTTTACATTTATGCAGAAGGAAAGGAAGATATGATTCTCATATACATATTCAACCTGTGTATAAAACTGGGTATGCACCCATATTTATGATGCCAAGACAGTCTCAGGGTTTGCTGTCAATCACCCATGGGTCAAACCACCTGCCTCATGGCAATCTGATAGAAGACAACAGTCCCTGGGGCAGTTGCTCCATGAAGAAAGAGTTAAAGTTGGTCGTCTTGTTTGTATTAGGGTCAGATAAATGGCAGCCCTCTGGGGTTGAAGGGAGAAGGTTTAGAACCCTTATGACATTGGTTCTTAGTGAGAGATGCATAGATGATCATTGGTGCTTCTCATTCAGAATGCAAAGCAGGTAAAAATAATTCCAGTTGTGAATTAAAAACAGAAAATAATGTTATTTTTCATGGTTAGAGACAGTCTGGCCTGGCAGAAAGTATGGGTTCTTCAGAACCAGATAAAATTTGGGCTCTGCTTTGATATGGTAGTTATTTCATAATGTATAAATATATCAAAGCATCACATTTACCTTAAGTACATATAGTTCTTATTTGTACACTACACCTCAATAAAACTGGGGGAAAATGTGTCAATAATAACAAGCTTTCAGGATCATTTTAAATGTGTGTGTAGATAGATAAATAGATGTTGAATTTTAATTCACACATGCACAATAAAACTATACAGCCTAGGATGATATTAGAACACTGCAAGTGCTCAATAATTTAAAAACACAATTGTCCATGGGTTTCCTCAGCCTTTAGTTACACATGTTGCTCACTCTCCTGTATACGTTAGAAGTCCTCTGCACCATTTAGACCTCCCATGGTTATTTCTGGAGGTCACCACAGTGTGACTCACATTGCACCAGAAAACACTAAAGTCTTGGTTCCATCTTCCTCACGAAGAGGCCACTGCTACATGCCTGTGAGGGAGGTGCTCCTCCCTATGGCCATGACCTGGGTGGGTCTCTGCTCTGGCCCAAATCCCAGCCAGAGGCATGGTGGCAGGGAGTGTTGTGCAAAGGATGAGGGCAAAAAGATGATAACTTTCTTTCTATCCTTTAGATCTTAAAACCACCAACATGTGACCCTGAGAAAACAGATCAGCTTCCTCTGCTTTACTCTCAGAGTAAACCTGTCCTTGGAATTATGCTAGGAAATCAACTATGCATATTGGCCATTTCCATGACTTTCCACTCTGTGCCAATTGCTGTTCAGGCATCACCTCATTCTCCCAAAAAAACCAGATGCTGACATTTTCAGGAGTAATCTGTAGACGAAGAGACTGAAACCTAGAAAGACTCAGAATACCATCCTTCTCTTTTTTCTGCCTTCTTTAAATAAATAACCATGGTTTCACTAGCCTCAGACATCCATTTTCCATTAAGATGAGCTCAAAATGTTCTGAAAAATGGTAGCAATTCTTACCATCCCACCCAAAGTCAAGTTAGAACTGATTCAGGAACAATGAATCTGAAGAGAGATGTAGAGCAGGAATTGAAATGCAACAACTGGAGTAGTTGAGGGAGAGATTCGAGGTGGGGAGTTAGGAGATTAAGAGTTTTGATAAAGAAAACCTGATCATTATAAAAAATTAAATAGAAGGGGTGGATCTGGGAGACTTCATGAGTAAGACATCATCTTTTTTGATTTTGCTTTTGCTTATTCTTTTTTGAAAAAAAATTCTTATATGGCACCAGCTATTTTTCTCATATCTTAACCCCCAGCCCCTGCCACTGTCTCCCTTCCCTTATCTTCTTTCAAGAATCCCAAAAGTAAAGTCATCTTCCACATAAACACCAAGACTTTTCCTTCTCCCTTTTCCCTCTATTCCCCACTTCCTTGACTCTTCTTTCTATCTCCAAGTATAGTGGGAAATAATTGAGAAACCATTTTTTAGTGAATGGAGTTTTGATCGCAGTCCACAAGAAATCTCTAGAGATTGCTTTCAAACCCAAACCAATTTCACACCCAGTAGAAAAGTTCAGCTTCACAGAAGGAAAAACCAAATGGGAGCATCCCAGAAATGTCTTTCTAAAAAGAAGCCAATTCTAAATACAATGGCCCAATTACCACCAAGAAATATTCTTTTCCCTAAGCCAAGAAATAAAAAGAGAATTGCTGTATTGATAATGAGGTGTCATTTATCCAGGGCAAGTGAAAGATATTCTAGTTACAAGTCATTTTCTTTTCCAAGCATATGTTTTCGTCAGTTATATTTTAACAAAAGCCTAAATTTAATATCAATTTTCTTTGCAAGTAGAACAGAGAGAGCGAAGACGGTATTAGTGAGGGAACAAAGAAAGGCAAATGCTATGCTACACCTTTAGCAATAGTTCCACAGGTACCATTACCAATCCATTTTCTGCTAATGTTTTAGATCAAAATATTCCAAATTCACTCAGCCTTAGTGCTTTGGGTTTTCTGAACTTTCCAAGTGTCTATTTGCTGCTGGTATCTGAAAGATGAGGGTAGGTGACACCAACATGAGATTTACACAACCCTGATAGAGAAGATGATGCTGCATCATTTCATTTTTTTCCTTGTGCACTTTTTTTCTTATTATCAACTTGAAATGATCCCTAGATTAGGAACCTAATAGACACAGACAGCTTTTCTGACAGCTTTTATTCCACTCACATAGTCTCCTTCGCTCAAGACTTATTCTCTTTTAACTAGCTTGCTCAACAGAAAGGGGAGTGGAATGGACATAGAAACTCTTAAAAAGTTCAGGCAGCACTGTTAGCAAACTTCTGTCAGCTACACACGTAGAAGTTTGGATAAATTTAACAATTTTTCATTGAGCTAATGGATTGCAGTTTCGAATTAATATTTTGTTCATGAGTTTCATATTCAAGTTGGTAAAAAAATAGTAATTAAATATAGGACTGATGATTTCATGATTATTTAGTTATTAAAGTAGAATTGTGTATATTAATCCCTGTGAATCTATGTCAAATGTTTCTTCAAATTTAGTGTATTGTTTCTTCATATGCTCATTGTGAACTTTAATTTGGTGCCTCTATCTAAAACCAAGAGCAGGTGAGACAACTAAAACTTTACCAATTTGCACCTATTTCCCTTCCTTTTGAGAAGGAGGGTCATCCTGTTTGATTTTGTCTTGGCAACAAGGAAATGACTAATATCGGTGTGGGAATTAGCTCCCTGTTGGTCTCTCATGCCACCATATCATGTCCTTCATCTTTTGGCTCAAATTGATCTGAATTCCAAGAGATCAGGACAGAATTCTTTGGTATTATACATTCTGAACAGTTGCTAGCAGAGACTATTGATAAAATTTATACCCCTTGGTATAAGTTGAAGAACTTGGTTAAGTGAATGAAATTTCTTTACTTTGTCTTCTTCTACCACACATGTTATTAAGGGGTTCATATTTTTAAAAAATAGCAAAACAATATATAACAAATTTATTCTGAATTCATTAAATACAGATCACTTCCTTCCTCTAAAAATGTAAGATCAGTTCTCCAGAACTCAAGAGATAAACATATATAGATGTAAATCATTTCTGTGTTAGTTTCTTATTACTACATTATGGAGAAGATCTAAGGATCTAAGTTATGACTTAATTTTGATTTTGAATGTATACTGCTACCTAATGTACATAAAATAACCATCACAGAATGAAACTGATGCATCCAACAGCTGGCTGCATTTAAATGATTTTAAAATGAGTACTTTTAAGAAGTCAGTTTTGGAAGATTTTGCTACTTGGGAATGAAACAAATCACAAATATGATTTTATGTTGATTTCCTTTGACAGGACTGGGAATTCCCCCATTTCATGGGAGATGTCGATGTAAACCTCCCTGGTTTACACACTCCTCACATGCAGTTCAAGATTCCTTTCTTCCAGAAGATCTTCAAGGAGGAATACCGCATTCACATAACAGGTATGTTATATAACTGAACATCATTTGCAAACCAAAACATTTGAGAGGCACAAATTCATTTTATCTCTCTTTTTTTAATTTATTTTTTATTTTAAGGTGGTTCATGTTGGCTTGGGGACTGAGCACTATCAGTCTGGGACTTAGGCTACTGATGGCCTTGACAATTTCAGTGTTAACATCCAACAGGCAGATGAGGATAAAATGAATAGGGAAGATGATCAAGGCTTGCCTGTTTTTTGACCACCTTGGCCTGAAAAAGAAATATGTTACCTCCACTCATGTTCAATTGCAATAACTAGCAGATATTCCTTCTTGGAGTCAAATAGAACGGGGGAGCACAGACCCCTGTTGGGTAGCCGCATCAAACCATTCCAGTATATGATTATGAAAAGGGGAGGACACATTTTGATACAGATTACACTTCTGCCACTTTCCATGTACCCCGTGGCTTTGATCTTGCTCATTGGGTATTTCTTTCCTCATAATGTTTTGTATACATTTTCAACATTAAAATTTCCTCATTTTCTACCAAGATCAATCAATGGAATTCCAATGCTCCAAATCAGTTCACATGCCATTATGGAGTTAGGATAGTCACCTGTTCATTTTGTTAGACCTACTTCTATGTCCAAGTATGGGTTTGCATTAAGTGATTCTTTTGTGGAGAGTATTTCATTTTCAAATACTTCCTGCTTTTGAAATGACTAAAATATGATCTGTTATAATATTCTTTCATGACATCTTAGTCATTCTCATCTGAAAAAAAAAGGCTTCCTGGAGTTACATTTTATACCTCTTTTTCTTTATAACAAGGAGCAGACAGCTGAATTATCACAGATAAATTGGCATTAGCTCCCAAGCTGTTCAAATGCAGGGAATGAAGGCGCATGTGTTTTAAGGACAATGGCCTAGGATCCCACACCTGCTATAATAAAAACTGCTGAAGAAATCTGTGCTTACACTACCGTCTGTGCTGCCAAATAAAAATAGCCCAAGCACAGAAAACCTTAACATCTGAGCACTGCAGAAAACCTTTGCTTCCCAGCTTGGAGGCTGTTTTTTGCTTTGAGCGTGAGGCGACCTTCCTAAATTGGAGAATGAGCTCATGAATAGGGAAGATGCAGCAGGTTTCTTTTCCTATTCAAAATGAATGAGTCCCATCCATTAAATTCACTGGGTAAATCAATCAATTTGAGTTCAGGTCACATAGTGTGGTTTCTGAGTCCCCACTTAATCTCTGCAGCATGCTACCCTCTCGGACTTCTAAAACAGCTATCATACACATGGCATCAGCATATCCCTTTGGGTGGGCTTTTGCCTGGACCATCTGTTCTAGCTACCAGCTCTTGTCCCAGGCTATCACTGTGCTAATATTGTCTCTGACTATCAGAATGCCTGTCAAAAATATACTGCTTAAGTGCATTGGGTTAAGGGAAAAAAAGTGAAAGAAAACAATTGAAGAGCTTATTACTAAAAAAAATTTTCGAATTGTTAAAAATATTAGTTTAGGGCTATTTTACATGTGTTTGTTATATACACTGTCCTTTATTGAAGGGAGAATATTCAAGATTTGTAATAAACAATGTTGACACAATTTTGAGTGCTCTACTTGAAAAGGTGAATACAAAACTATATCAAAAAATTATCTGAAGTGCCTTGGCCGGGGCCATGCACACAGGACTCCCTGAAGCTCCAGTGATA
Source organism: Glaucomys volans (assembly GCA_020662805.1). Lineage (NCBI taxonomy): Eukaryota > Metazoa > Chordata > Mammalia > Rodentia > Sciuridae > Glaucomys > Glaucomys volans. The sequence continues at coordinate 417,520 of JAJEJO010050702.1, read as the reverse complement.
TTAACATTGAAGTACATTTAGAGGAAAGCAGATACATGACTTTAAATCTTTGCCCCACCCCCAGAATTATTTTCTACAAACTGTGAAGGAAGAAAAACTACTTAAATTTTTGTAATGGAGATTGCACATAACTAAGGTTTGTCAGAAGGTGGAAACATAGCCAGATCACTGATGGAACCTTATATGGACCATTGGGTTCCATCCCTAAGGACCCAGAAGGTCTGGAGAATGGAATGAGAATGAGAGTGAGAGAACGAGACTTTCCCAAGTGACTTTGGTCATTTTGAAATGCTCCTCTTTGATGTAGAAGCCACAGAAGAGTCCAGAATGTCTCCATGAAATTGGCCATGAAAATAATTGTTACTTGGATCTGCTGGGAAGGCCTCTGAGGATTCTGGAGTTTAAATTCAAAATAAAATAGGGTAGGTGAGGGCTTTGCCATCTAGGATTCCACCATCAACTCTGATTTTTGGCAAATCCAGTTCATTCACCTGCATCCACAGACACTCCATCGAAATTCCTGGGAAAATGGCAAGGACAGCCAAGGGTCTTCCAGAGTCAGAGGTGGCCCCACCTTGGCTCCAGCTGTCACATTTCTATGACCTAGACAAGGCATTCAGCACATTCTGAAGCAACTGAGGGTAAAGGTTTGATGCATGTGCTGCAGCTATGTACTTATTGGTGGTGTGGTCCTCCCTCATCAAGTTCCTTAATTTCTCAGAGGCTCAGTTTCTTATCTCCTAAATGGGATCAGTGATGGAACTTATTCCATAGAGAGGTTATGAGAATTAAATGAATGAATATATGCAAGGCCCTTAAAACACCTCCTGCCCTGTAGTAAGCTTTCACTATTTTTTGCCTAAAGCTTTTCCTTTCCTTCATCCCCAACTTGTGTTTCCTATTTAATTCTAAACATTGGGTGGCCTGAGAAAGAGTTCTCTTACCATTTATCCACAATTCTGAGTGCTCTGCTGTTACCTACTGTCATCAGTCCTCAGGCAGAAGAAAGCTGGAATGGAAAATGCTCTCTCCCAGCAAAACACTCTATGCAGAGGGTTATATGACACTGATGAGTTCCCATTGACATTTTAAAAGCATTTAGGATTTGAGTATTTTTTAATGCTGATTCCAAGCTAGCTTTATTTATGCATGTCAGAAATAACGTGAATTGTTGCATCTGTTTAGCTCATCTGGATCCCCCTTGACAGATGGTTTGCTGCAGTATGTATGAGCTTTCGTTTTATAAGATGGGCTACAGCTTATAAAAATAAATCATCTTTATCCAAGGGTGTGTTAAAACATATTTTTTCTTAGAATTTTGACTTTGGCTAACAAAGGGATAAGTAATCAGTGATTCATCACATTGGTACTTTTAGCTCAAGTCCATTGTTCTTCTCTTAAAGAAAATGCTAAAAGCAACTGTATAATTATCCCCTCTGCCCTCTTCCCTTTTACCTAAAAGGTAGTACAGAGATGGATTTAAAAAATGTGATGCCTTAAACCTCTGGAGGCGAGAGAGGAATGGCCTCTCAATTCAGTCTCAGAAACTCCTCTGAGTCCTATTAATGCCAATCCCGGTGGAAACCCTGCCATCTGTCATCCCAGCTAGACAAAGGAAGTGTCCCATCGGTGGCCATCATCTGAGTAAATTAGGAGGGGGTTGAGGGAAAGGCCAGAAGGAAGGCCTGTGCAGCCACCAGGAGAGAATTCTCACTGTTGGCACAATGATGCCCACGGGAACCCTTTCGGCAAAAATGGAAAATGTAGAGGTAAACAAGCATCCACAGTGTCTGTGTTCCACTTCAGTTTCCTGAGTGGTGTGAGGGTACAGGTGCAAACTAATGAATAAAAGCCCTTCGTTTTATTTCCATAGGTATATGATTTCTGGCAAATGAGTTCCCAGAGATTGTTTCCTTATAGAGTTCTCCTATGTCAATCAGATGAGGGGTAGTGCTGAGGAGGGGCAGGATGATAGACCATCCAGCAGAAGATTCTGCCTGAAAAAATTAGCAAGGGACTTGTTATAGGGAAATATGATACATCCTGTCCACAATGATGGTCCCCAGAGATTGCAAATTTATCCAGAGTACACCAAGACCTCTTGCTATTCTCTCAATAGGAAATTTTTCCCAAATCTCTCCTGAAGCAATTTTCATTTTCAATGCATTTGTACAGTTCTAGGAGTTAACTATGTTTACTTTTATAGAAAGCAACAATTCCTTTTATTCATACAAAACTCATCTTCAGGGTCATGGCTGCTTTGCTCATAACCTGTGAGTCCTTACTGGACCTGAGTTAGTCTGCTCAACCCAAGCTGAGGTGTTCTGTCTGCTTTCATATATTTTTGCAGTAAAACTCACATCCCCTCCAGGAATGTCTTCACAGCCAGAGGAAGGACTTAGAATATAGAATTATTATAATTTTTGAGATATGAATATTTTCCTTTTCCCAGTTTTACAGATTATATCCACTTTCAGCCATATCTGAAATTCACCATGTGATTGCAACACATGCATTTTATTTGAAACACTAAGACTTCATTCTTTGTATTTTTCTGGGCACATTGTCTCAGAATTTATATGTTGGTTAACAGACATTTTTCTGAGTTAATATGTGTCAAAAACCAGGCTAGAATTCAGGGAACAGAGAAATGAGCATGACATCATTCCCATGACACATTTTCATGAAAGTCATAGGCTAATGGTCATCTAGTTCAGTACAACCGCATGGCCTCTTCTTTTTATTTTTATTATCACAAAGTGATCTACCAAGTACTACCTGTACTTGTCATATTGAATTGCTTCTGAAAGGAACAGCCTCCCACTTAGGAAGTTAGTAATGACAAGAGAGGCACTTTGAGAAGCTTTATCAATTTGCTTCTTAAGTCTTAAGAAGGTACTTTACTAACTCAATTATTATTAATTCATAAATTAGTAAGTAAATATCTTTAGTTTACTAAACGGTCTCTTCATGACCTAAGTACTTACTGTGGGTTTTAGTGGGATCTCTCAATTACCTAGGGAGAGACCTGAAGAGGTGCTAACTCAATGAGCCCTGTTTTCACTACTTTGTCTAAAATAAGAGGACTTTGGATACAGCCAAGAAGATTGACAGAAAACTATTTTATTTATCCAAAATTTGTCTTCTTCAAGACCCTGGTTTCCCACTGTCGCATGATGGATGCTGAAGAGCTTTGTGGTGCACGACTCTAATGCACCTGCAGTGGGTGTCTGGCCAAGTAGTGTCAAATCCTGGGGGAAGAGGTGCCCATAGCACAGCTCAATCATAGTGCTCACTGGCAATTGTGCTGAGTAAAGGATTAAAAAATAGAGTTACCAGGCATGGTGGTCCCTGTGACCCAGAAGGCTGAGACAGGAGTTTCAAGTTCAAAGCCAGCCAGCCTCAGCACCTTAGCATGCCCTTGTCTCAAAATAAAAAAAAAAAAAATTAAAAAGGCTGGGGACATAGCTTAATAGCAAAGACCCCTGGGTTCAATCCCAGTAACACACATGTACACACACACACACACTCATAGGTGCATATTTGAATCATGAATGGTTCATTATATGGTAGAAATATCAGCATTTTATTGCCTCTTTCCTTACTTATAAAAATAACACTTCCCCCAAATTGTTGTCATTTGCAGTGTTAAGTGAGAGTGATATTTAATGAAGAATCCTTTTAAAATTAACTGTCCCAGAATTCTATAAACTCCCACAAAGTAAAAAGATAAAATTTCCATTATAATATCATTTTTGACAATCTGTAGGATTCATTAAAAGCACAAAATACAAGAAAGTGGTAATCTCACCAACACCATGCAGTGATTTCTCATTAAAGAAGACAGTGAGATATTTCAACAAGGAGATTAATAGGAATAACGTATGGATTCTTAGCCTACCTCCTTGCTGATTTACATCATGCTGTGTGGTTGAAACAACGGGGGAAATGCAAAACTCTCATGTGATTAATGCAGAAACACTGAACCTCTTGTCACTGTTGATCATATATGCACAACAACACACTTGGGAAAATGGCTACAGAAGAAGCACTTTCTATTCTCTCTTTTTTGTGTCTGTATCCTTTCCATGTGGATCGTTTCAGGGACTCAAATTTATACTTTTATGGTAAACAGCATTTCTCAGAATACACATTTTTTTAAAGGAAACCTTTCTCCGTCTTAAAACTGTATGTTCCATCTGTTTTTGCTCTAATGGTGAGATTTTTCTGGCCCATCATAAAACATTAAGGTTTAGGCAACGTTTACTTCACAGACTCATCAAAGAGACTTTTTAGGCTAGGAAGAAACCTGAAGGATTATACAGCTCAACTCCCTCACTTCATAGGCAAGAGCACAGAGATTGTGCTGCCCTGCCTGACTTTGCCTTCTGGTTTACCGCATCTCGAAGGGTAAAATAATTTTTTTTTAAAGAGGAGAAAGCATTACCAAGGTAACAAAATGCTGTGTGAGAAAATGGAAAGATGGATGATAGAGGTAAAGATGAATACCCTTCCTCTGTGCAAATAGATAAATGGACCAGAGATCATAACCAGTTGGTTGGAAACAAACTAAAATAAAAAGGAGGATCATTTCTTCTGCCCTTTTAAATAGCTTCAAGTTTCAACTGAGTGGCCATGACAGTGGGCAGGGGGGACTGACCCATCCTTAGGAAAATAAAAGAATTAGGATGTTAGTACGCAACCTGCCTCTCACTCCCATCTCTCATCTCTCCCCTCTGGGGAACACTACCCCTTGCTGTTTAGCCTCAAAATCTGTATACATAAAAGAACTCTTCTCAGGTCAGGTGCTCATGTAAGTTCTAGACAATCTATAAATTGCTAAAGATTTTTTGGGTGTTAAATATGCTGATTTAAAGAAGTATTTGTACATGCAATTACAGACTGAGTCCTCTTGAATTTGTGGTCCCAGGTGACCTACCTATAGATGTCAACACTCAGAAAGACATGCTAGTTTATCCAAACTGAAAACTTTGATCACCTGTAGGATATCTCTTTGTTACAACCCTTATACACCTTTCTTTCACTCTATTTTCTCACCAAGATCTTACATTATCTGAACTGAAAAAAAGCAAAAGAAAGGAACTGTATTTTGGGCAAAGGATATATTTCAGATATAACCTCTTATTCTCACCAAACAAGAATCTTTTGAGTAGTAACACTGGTATTAGTCTTCATTTCACAGAATTAAAAAATCAACTTACCCGGAGGTAATAAATAGCAGGATTAGGGGGAGGAAGGCAAAATCATAGAACTGCAAGCTATCTCATTTAGTTTCCTCAATTTGAAAATAGAGTAACTGTAGTAAAATGAGGCTAAACAGGCTACCTGGGGGTCATATTACTGAAGTTTGGTGTTGGGATGGGACCTGCATCTGCTGATTCCCCCACTGAACTCTGTCTCACAGATTGGTAAGGATGTATGGGAGCAAGGGGATGATATCCATTAACTGAAGTTAGACAACACAGTTTTAATTTGCTTCTTCTTTACCCCATTTAAATATTCAGACTTGAGGGCATGTGAGAAATAAATTGATTATTTCGTGTGGAAATTAAGTGGCCAGACTGATCCAGCAGTCTTCAACTGGTAGAAAAACAATTAGAAACTGTAGAGAAAAACTCCTCCCATTCTCTGTGTTTTTTCTTAGTTTGGTCAGTGCCTATCACTTCCACTTTGATTCTGTGATTTTATTGTTACTTTTTCCTTTGCCCATAAACACACACGGAGCATCTTCTCCCCACCAGGAAAGTATCCTTTGCCAAGCTCTGTGAGTGTTCTTCTGTCCTTGGATTCTGGAATATTGCTTTCTCCAGTTTATGATATCCTGTTAACCTTAGTAACAAGAAACCCTTTATGAGGGATTATCCATTTTGTGATTTTATTTTTAAAAGACCTAAAGAGGGGGACCTCTGTAAGTTAAGAATATGTCAGTCTTACAAACTCAAGGATCTCTTACCTCTACTATTTTTTAAAATATTTTTAGTAGTAGACGGACACAATGCCTTTATTTTATTTATTTATTTTTTATGTGGTGCTGAGAATCGAACCAGTGCCTCTCATGTGCTAGGCAAACGCTCTACCACTGAGCCACAACCCAGCCCCTTACCTCTATTATTTAGTCTGGTTTTGGTAACACATGTAGTTTATAGCAACAGAATAGGTATGAATCTCCTACAGCAGAGAAGAACCCTCTTCAGCAGAGAAGAACCCTGTTCAACTTTCTCTTTGCAGAGGAAACTACAGATTAGTGTCTTAACACCAGAGAAGGTGCTAAACTTGTATTTCAGGGGATAGAGTGCTTGCCTGCTACATAGGAGGCCCTAAGTTCAATCCCCAGCACCACAAATAAGCAACCCCTGTGCTTGATACTAGGTGAGAACCTCTGAACGTTTTTACTTCACCTGTCTGGTCCCTCTCCTGCCTTTCTTCTCCTGTCATAGTCTCTAGTCTTTTCCCCTCTCTCTCCTCTTGAGGCTTCTCTTCTATATCACCTCATCTTTTTCAATATGATGTTCTATTTGAAGCACAGAAAAAGTATAAACTAAAAAATAAATAAATAAAATAAAGCACCCTAAATTTAGTGTTCTCTGTCCTGTTTTTCCTTCATGGACTTAATACTTTGGTACTTCCTCCAAAATCCTAAAAACTGAGAAATTACTCCTCCATTTTTATTCCCTGTTTTCAACATCTATAGCATTTGTTGTTTGTATTACTCATTTGGTATCTCTCAATGTGGCCTCTTATTGTCATATGCTGATGTATTTGTTCTTCCCCATAACTAGATGATGAATTTCCACTGGAAGGCAGAAACATATGCCTTTGCCATCTACCAGTGTGTCCTACACAGAGTGATTATGAGCACAATCAACATTTAGTATTGATGGTCACCCTTGTGTTTGATTTTTCTTTCTTTGCACACCCAAACTAGAAAATTACTTAGAACAGTGAGAATGTTGTTTCCAGACATGATAAAATATTTATAACATTTGGTACTAAGTTCAAGTCACTGCTTAGAACTTCAAAACTAGAACAGGTACATACTAAGAACCTACCATAAAACAAAACAAGAAAATAAGTACTAACTTAAAATGTCCAATGATGTTATGTTCAAATATTAAGAAAATAATTTGGTTATAATATCTATAATTATAACAAATTTCTATGGCCTCTTACATGCATCACCCAATTTGATATAACAAAACAACGAAGTGGACATTACTATATTATGATATACTTGATGCTGTAAAATTTGTAATGAAGTATTAGCATCACTTGGAAATTTTTCTACATTTTTTCCATTTGCAGATGTAAATATACCACTCAATAATGTATAACTAAATAACATCTTGTTTATATAAGATTTTTAAAATTGCAAAGAAATCATAGTAGTTACATCTCTCCAAATCATGTCTTTTAAAGCAGGTCATTAGTTTTGGTTATATTTATGATGAAGTCATTCCACCCATTGATAATTTGATGCAATTGTTTTTAAAGCCTTGAAACAAATGCTCAAGGATTATTGATCTGAATCACATCAACTAATGGTTTAATCAACAGGTTACCTACAACAGCAATGTGAATTCAATTGATATACTACTGTGCTTGCATTACAAAATGATTTATTTCTTGCCCAAATATAATTATAAAACTGCAAGAGCTGTTCAATCATACATTGGACTTTCTAAGAATTTCATTAGAACTTTGTTCTTCACATTAATTAAAATGTACTAGAAAATAACCTACATGGAACCAAATTTGAGTATAGCTGTGGTGCCCATTAAACAAGGACTTAATCTTGTTACTATAAATATAAGTTACTGGCTTGGTAAAGTTAGGTTTTTCATGTGTCTAGAATGAATTTAGTAAGTTTCCTTTGACAATTCACCTTATGCCAGCATCGCACTGTCAAAAATTTAATTGTTAACAGGTTTAAAATATGAACAATTTATACTATTAATACTATTATCTTCATTTTATTGTAGAAAACTGCAATTTTATGGGTCTTTGATTAATGCAGTATTTCTTTTTTAATGCAGGTAAATGGTTTAACTATGGAATTATATTTCTCGTCTTGATTTTGGATCTTAATATGTGGAAGAACCAAATATTTTATAAACCTCATGAATACGGGCAGTATATTGGCCCAGGGCAGAAGATATATACAGTGAAAGACTCAGAAAGCTTAAAGGATTTGAACAGAACCAAGCTGTCCTGGGAATGGAGGTCCAATCACACTAACCCTCAGACTAATAAAACATATGTTGAGGGAGACATGTTCTTGCACAGCAGATTCATAGGGGCTAGCCTTGATGTCAAGTGTCTGGCCTTTGTTCCAAGTTTAATAGCTTTTGTGTGGTTTGGATTCTTCATTTGGTTCTTTGGACGGTTTTTGAAAAATGAGCAAGGAATGGAGAATCAAGATAAAACTTACACTCGCATGAAAAGAAAATCTCCATCAGAACATAGCAAAGACATGGGAATCACACGAGAAAACACCCAGGTCTCGGTGGAAGACCCACTGAATGACCCTCCTTTGGTTTGCATCAGGTCCGACTTCAACGAGATTATTTACAAGTCCTCCCACCTGACATCTGAAAACTTGAGCTCCCACCTGAATGAATCCACCAGTGCAACAGAAGCTGATCAAGACCCAACGACTTCTAAAAGTACCCCTACGAACTAGATTCACTTATGTGGAGATAGCACAAAAAGTAACCTTGAGTGTAACTTTAAAAAGTTAGTCTTTCCTTTTGTAAATGTAAGGTTTACGTAGTGCTAGGTAAAGAAGTACGAACAAAGCCACAAAGGTGCTCAACATGCTTTTTCTAGGACTCATTGTTTTCTATTTGTATTATGATACATGTGCCTACTATATATTTAACAGTCCTCTAGAGATTGCTTTTCACAATTGCACAAGCTATGTACTGACTTTCCAGCATAGTAGAGTAGCTAATTACCCATGTATCTGATGTTCAACCATAGTGGTGCCTTGAGACATTAAACCGATTTTAACTGTAACAGAAATGAAGTGTGGAACAGTTCTCTAACCTATTTCACCTGGGATTTTTTTTTATACAACAATTTTGATTTACACTCAATGTCTGAGCAGGACAATAGGTATTGCCAAGATGTGGTTCAGGAAGAATCTCTTGGTTGTCTCTTCAGCAGCACAGTTGGTGACTTTGACGCCTGCACTGCAGAGAAGCATAGTGATCACCTTTTACATTGTATTGGCTGTCTGCCAAATACAAATACAGATGCAAAATTCAGTAAGAGGAGAACTGTAAACCAATGGGGGTCACTACTCATGAAATGTGACTCTCTCCAACCAGTAATTACAATTAGGTGATAATACCTAATTATGTTTTCCTAATTAAAGATAAATTGCTCCTTGATTAAAAATCCTGCCCTTTACCTTTGGGAACAAAGGTTAAGAGGTACAGTTGGGTGAACTCTCAAATTCATTGGCATTTACACAAAGCCCCAGACAACCAAGAAATGGAATTTGTAATCATGTGGAGGCTGCACAGCCCACCGTCTACAATATTTATACATTTTTGTGTAAATATGGTTCTGGACAGTGAAAATTGAAAAACATGCCAACCCTGAGCAAGTGAACTGCTCTACAGATCACTCCATGGAAACTTGTGTGGTGGGAAAAGCTGTACAAGGAGGAATATGTTTAGTGTCTTTTATGTGTGTGCGTTTCTTGGTTTTGGTTTCATTTTTTTAAGAACTAAACATCGCACATTAATAAATAAGAACTATTCATCGTAATTATGTGATGCAGTCTTTTGTTTATAGGATTGAATGGTATCTTGGCTTAACAAGAGCCCAATTTAATGGTTTTTTAAAGCTCTATGGAAGGCAAGTTAAGGAATGGAACACTACTAACTTGCTTTTAATTTTATTCCATAAATTGTTGTTACATGTTTCTTGAGGGGCTAGGGGGAGATAAATTTAGGACAAAATTATTTTCCTGTCACACACAGACATAGCTGCATTTTGTCTTTATGATTTTTTAAATCTCTCTTGTTTTGATCTATCTCCTTTTAAGCTTGCACATGCCGAATTTAGCATGCATAATAGAACTATGCATTTATCTGTCACTTGAGAGCCAGCTTTAATAAACATCCTTCTACAATTGTTTACTAAGCAGTTGGAACCATGCCCCTGCTGTTTCTTTTACCTTTAAGCTATGCATGATGTACTTAGAATCATAAATATCTCTGGCACTGAAAATGCAGAGATCAAGTTCACTAGAGTAATTGTTGACCATGCTGGCCAAAGAAATGTGATCTCTGACATGTGGCAATGTTGGCCATTACCAAATTTATACAGCCTAGAACATTCAGCTTAGCTCTGGGACAAGTAAATAATACCATCTGGGACCATATTTTTGTTTACTCTGAAAGTCATTTTTTTATAGGACAAAAAAAGGAAGTTGATTTAGAAAGTAGGCATTTATTGCCAGTATGCATTCCTTATGAATATATTATTTGAGAATTTTTGCAAGAGTATTAAGGGGAAAGTTGAATGAGAAGATCTAATTAGCAGATGCAGGATGGAAAAAATAACAACTGTAGCGCACCATGCTTATGTGTTTCCAGTAACTGGCTAGAGAAGCTGACTATATGAACAGCTACAAAAATACGTATCTAAAGTTTCCATAAATTTAGCAACATTTGGAATAATTTCCAGAGATAGAATTTTAATGCATTGAAGACCTGAACCTTTTAAGTCTTCCACTATTCTATTATATATACTGATAATGGCCTTTTATATCTATTCATGGGTCCCCTTTCTTCTTTTGCTATATCTTTTTAGATATTATATGTATACCCAGTAAGGATTATAAAATTAAGTAAAATCAAAATTAAAATTAAACTGTTAATTCATATTTAGTCTCAAATCCTGTGTCATATACCAAAAAACTATGACTTTGCCCAGCTTTTGAACCATTAAGAGCATTTTTAAAGTCATGTAGCAAACACAGAAGATGAAGAGTTAAAAAAAGGATTAAAAATAACTCTAACCACTTATTCTAAAAACATAACAAATATGATATCTTAATTGTACCAATGCTTAAGGACTATAAACAATTACATTTCTACCGTTCAGTAATTACTATGTATTTTCTTCCATGCAGTGCAGAATTTTCACTAATTTGACATAATTTCAGTATCCTGCATTTATAGAGTATTTCATTTGTAGTTTAAATGGAAAATTAAATAAACACTATGATTTATGCCTGATGATGTACACTGAGACATAAATCTCATCACCACATGCCCATCTGCATTATATAACCATATTTATTTACCACATTTTCTCCCTTATGGTTGGTAGCTACTTATCAGGTTATCTTATCTTTCACATATCTAAGACTTCCAGGGATTCTTATTGGAAATGTTAAGAATTGTTTCTTCATTTAACCCAAGAGTCAAGCAGGCATAAAGTCTGCTTTAATTCTTATGGCTTTAGATTTTACAACTAGCAGTGCAGAAGCAGACAGAACTGCATTTTGCAAAAGCACCACTAGTGGGCAGTGCAATGAGAAGAAGTTCAACACAAACACTCAGATGCAAAAGTAGGAATCAATCTGCCATATATTACCACTGGGCTCCATAAGCAATTCCAGTATATTACTTGGCTGCCCTTTGGGTCAGAAATGTGACCAATATGAAGCATGAGAAAGACAGTGCTAATAAATCACTTTTAGCTATGCCTATGACTGATAGCCCATAATGCCAACTGGATTATCTGACAGTCACCAAGACCTCAGGACCCGACCACTGCTTATCATCTATCTCTCCTCACTCAGAACTGATTCTTATTTTAAACTCCAACTCTTGGTTATGTAACTACACCTTGGATATGGTGCTTACATTGATTTTTCTCTCTGAGACTGTGATTTCGCTCACTACTTTGTGTGGCCTGATTTCCTCTAGTGTGTCCCTCAGAACCCAAGGCTGTCATATTAGCCAGCCACACATACAAGAAAGCAAGAGCAACTCAATTAGTTCTTCAGCAGATAATCCAGCACTTTTCTCATTTTTCCCAATTCCGCTATTTTGACTTTAATACATTTTTGTGTGCAAAGGGTTATGATTAATGGGAACCAATATGGATAAAAGAATCAAGCTCATAAATACTTGTCTTACTTCCTTTAGGCTAGACTAGCACTATATTATCATTTGAACATCTAGAGAAGTTTAGATGTAGTGCTTATAACTCTATAATAACTAGAAAAAGAGGTAAAAGAAGTGGATATTTATGATGGAAAGAAGTTAGGCAGATGGGAAAGGACCAGTCGAGGTGGCTGTAATGAAACCTTAGAAATAAGAATGCAATTTACTGTGAACAAATTTCACAACTGTAGAGAGGGGGTCAGGGCTTTGCAAAAGGAAAAGGAATATACAGTTCTGATGAGTTCAATACTCCTGTGGGTTAGGTGGAGAACTCAAAAGAATGTGTTCAGTTGAGATTACAGAAAAAGCTGGTTGGCCAGCTGGGTATTCTCTTAAATTTGCTAGCATTGAACTCATTCTGTCCTCCCCAGTTAGCATGGTGAGAGCTGGGAAAGGAGAAGCAGCAACTGTGGAGCAAACCCCAAAGGTAGAGGAAGGGAGTGAGCAACATAAAAGAAAGACAAAAACCAACACTCACTTCAGCAAGACTGGAACATTCATGATGGAAGAACATAGGGGCAAAGTCTGCTTGTAAGCAATTTAAAATTAAAATTAACATACTAACAAAATTTAAAATTAACATACTAACAAAAGTATTATTCAGAGGCTTTGTGATAGAGATTCTGAAAAATGTTAATGGAAAACAAAGTTGGAAAGTGATTATTACTAACTTAGTATGTGTAAAATACTCAATAATACTTTAATTTTGGATGAGAAATCAATGATTTTGCTTCAGTGAATATAAAATATGGATAATATATCTTACAGGTTTATTTCCTACTTCTATCCTCCAGTGTTTCATAAGGTATTACATTGCTTAACAACAAATAATTTTTCTACTGGGCCTCTTAAGTACTTAACCTATGTGCCTGTAATCTCAGCAGCTCAAGAAGCTGAGGCAGAAGGATTGCAAGTTTGAAACTAGACTAGGCAATATAATAAGACCTGTCTTAAAATGAGAAATAGAAGTGGGGGTCTGGGAATGTAGTAAACACCCCAGTGGTAAACACCCCAGGGTTCAATCCCCAGTACTGTAAGAAAAAATATCTTAGCTATATAACTGAGAACTCTATAATATAAAATAGAGAATTACAGTAACTAAACCAATTCATGAGGCTCCTTGCCTTATTATATTTATTACTCTATCCAGATCTTTGCTCAATCCTCAAATTAATAATACCTTCTGAATATTTTCTATGTGCACATAAATAACCTACTTAATCCTCATGTTAATCCTTGGAGGTAAGTATGATTATTTTCACTCGATAGATGTTGAACCTGAGCACAGACAAGCTTATTGATTTGTCCAAGATTACAAAGCTGGACAAATGCAAAGTTAAGATTTGAACTCAAGTTTGTTTGGTCCTCAACCTTATAACTTTCCATTACAATCATTCATAAATATCCATCAAAACCAGAATATTTCAAACAAGATCGTTGCTGAATCACATAGGGAAGAGTTATAAAAATACAAGTTACTTGATTTCTGGCAAATCTTATCATTCAAGATTCTAAGTTACATATTTTAAAATAAATTTATACAGCTGCTTGGATGCAATTTACAAGTTAAATCATATGATTGAAACAGATAAAGTTGAATTAAATGGCAGAAGCAGTCACTTCATTGCCAAGTATTTTGATTTTAGCTGCATTTGCAGCACCACAACATAGATTGGTCCTGAAGCAATTTCTAGCTTTGGGATTGGCTTTGTGTGTGTATATGTTTGATTAAACTTTCTTGGGGAAGGGGAGAAGATAGAACTCTGCATGCTTTGAACACCCCCTGCCTGTTAAATGACAAAGGAGGAATAGTAATTATTAACATTCAAATAAGAAAAAACATATGAGCTAATGGACCGTTCTAGGAAGCATAATTTGAATATAGGTTCTGGAATAAATATTTTGAAGTGACCATTCAAAACTTACTATTTTTATCAAACTTACTATTTTAAAACATCTTTGGCAAGGTGAGCAAGCTGTGTCTTCACAGGACAAGCACTGGCCATGAGGATGTGTGCCTTTATCACTATGAGTCCTATTATCATCCCAGAGTGGGAGAACCTCTCTGGGTTTTGAAGAGGGCTAACTAAGAATATGAGCATGGAAATCTTCTGTGAGCTGAGTCATACCAGTATGAGGTAAATATCACAAGTGAGCTCCACTCCCCTCTAGCACTCTGCTTTCAACCGCACCCCTGAGCTTGTGTTCCCCAGCAGTTCTGAGTCCATGTTGCCATTGAACAGAGCTGGGCCATTTGCTCCCAATTTTCTATCTCTTGGTCATTGTTTTGAACTCAAAAAGCTGCAATATAATCCCTTTCTACTTTTAACAGAAGTGCAGATCCCTTAGTTTAACACAAGTGGATATGTTGTCCAAAATAAATGGCTATAATCCTTTGGAGCTGCTGGGCCAAACTAATTTTTCGATGTTTCCTAAGGCTCTGGAGATCTAAATTGTTTCCTTCCTTTATGATTGCTTCTTATCACGATTTTCTCATCATGTCAGTAATCCACCACCTTTTATAAACCCTGAAGTGAAAGTGCTTGTGCCGTTAGCATTTAGACAGAGCTGACACGTACACCTGAGCCTCAGCCCTTCCAGGATCATGCTCTGTGTTTGGATGCTGTCCAGGTAGCCGTTTCTGAAACAGGATGTCACCCCAGCCTTGCCCTTTGAGAAAGAACCCACCTTACCATCCAGTGGAATGAAGGCAGTACTGTGGGCAAACCGTGGTGTGTTATAGAATAATGCTCTAAAAGAGCCATGATTTTCCATTCAGGTTGTAGATTTACTTGCCTTGAATACAGTATTTCACCTGTATAGTCTGGTTGACTTCAACCTAATCACACTAGAAAAGATCTACTTTAAAAATAGTCATTCTTGACAGAAACCAAATGTTATAAGAAAAGAAAAAGAACAATGGCCAAGTCAGGAAAGACAACTCTGACAATTATTATTCAGATTTGGTAACCATGAAATTACTATAAAATTGCCTTTGAACAAGTTGTAATGTTCTTGAATCTGAGGAGCAATATTCAGAGCTTCAAATACTGACAGGGCCTATCATTCACGTATTCAAATGGTCTCCAGAAGGAATAGATCTTGTTAGT
Organism: Glaucomys volans; assembly: GCA_020662805.1. Lineage (NCBI taxonomy): Eukaryota > Metazoa > Chordata > Mammalia > Rodentia > Sciuridae > Glaucomys > Glaucomys volans. The sequence goes on along the minus strand of JAJEJO010050702.1, from coordinate 402,201 downwards.
TTGGTGTCTCCCACAGTTGCTCCACTCTCACACTCCCCATCATCATCACTGATCTCTTTTCCTGGGACAACTTCAATTGATCTCCATGACTCACACCTCATCCAGTGCAATCCATTCTCCACACTTCTATTAGAACAATCTTTCCAAAATGTAACTATGTTCATACAACTTCCTTCTTTTAGTGGCCAATATTTCCCATCAGTGGTTTTTAATAGTATTATGTGCAGTTCCAAATATTCCAGTGTCTTAGCACAATAAAAATCAATTTCTTGCTCATGCTGAAGTTATGCATTCACTGGGTAACCTCCCATTCAGTGACTCAAGGACTCAGACAATTCCTTGACTCTTGTGGGTCTTAGAATCATCTATGTACCCAGCTGGCTGACTAGGAAGGAGAGGTGAGGAAGATCCTGTAGGAAATTCCAGGAATATTGAAATAGTTCACATCACTTTTTTTTTGTACATTCCATCTGGCTCCTGGTTCTGACTCAGTTATGAAGTCTATCTACCTGCAAGGGATTCTAGGAAATGCCATTCATCTCCACAAAGAACAGGGAACAAGTCTGAGTAGTTCTAGTCATGAAGCATTTACAAAATATACTCAGACATGTTTGATGCCTAGAAGTTCCAATTCACTGGGCTTGGGATGAAGCTGAGTTATTCTATTATTATAGGTAATTTTCTTACAAATATCATTTTGAGGATCACTAATAAAAGGGAGGGGGGATCTAGTCATTCAGGCATGTTGAATACTGACTGCTCTCCTAATGAGCCACTGTACTGCTTTTGCTCAGTGTCGTCTGTTGAGATTCCCTTTTTTTCACACTGACCACTAAGAAAAATTCATATATCATCACTTTTATTAAGTTATCCTTCATCTTCCAAAGTAGGATTGAGTGACCCTTCACTGCATTCCTCTGTGACCTAACTTTTGTCTATTATGGTATCTTCAGCACTTTCTTCTATATGTTTACAATCTTTATCTCTTTTTAGATTACACACCATTTGATCCTGTCTATAATGATTACCTGGGATGGGGCAGGGCTTATACATCACTTTTATCATAGTTTTTGACTCAATAAAATTTGAATGGATAACTATGTATTGAATGAAGTAATATACCTAGGATTGACTCATTTATGTAGATAATATTCTCAAATTATCTGATCCTCTCCCTGAGAGTTCTTGTAAGGTTGTGGACTCTGCCAATCAAATCCTTTAGGTTAGGTTGGGAGGCAAGGTCTTACGTTTGATATGGGGAGGGAGTATGGGCAAGAATATTTTTAAAAATCCATTTAAAGAGGGTATCACTATGAAGAAAGAAAAATGCATATAAAGTAAGGGAGACTTAAGGTAGGTACTAAGAGTCAATCAGGGAAATGCATGAGATAAGGTTTTATAAAGAGCTCCTAACTAGAGAGGGCAGCTGGGAGCCCACTGGTCTCAATTCTGAGACAGGAGTGCTATACCCTCATCTACTATTCACTTATTTCTACTGATGTGTGAGTTGACCGTGATTGGTTGATTAGGCAGTTACGTGATGACTGACAGTGTGTCCTGAGATGCCTTCTCTGAGTACAGCTATCTAGTTCTCAGTGACTCTATGAGGAAAACTGGACAAAGTGAAGTTGTGATGACATAGCAGTTTTTCAGCTTTTACATGTTGTTCTCTGGAAGCCAAAACTAAAAAATAAACACCAGTCAGAAGTTCTAAAACCCAAATGAACTGATTATAGCTACACTTTTATAACTTGTATCTCAGAATTCCTTACAAGCCTATTTACATGCTGAAAACATCAATTATTCCTCCCATTTGAAATATGTGGTTCTTGTAATCAATTGCTTTGAGTCAATGTTTAGAATTATTCATGAAAGAGTTATATTTTAATGGTATTTGATGAGAACCAGCAGCAGCCTCCATTAATTTGATTAGATTTGTAGGGGCTGGAAGAGAAACCTGGCACACAGCCCTAAGTGAATCAATAGTGCAGGGTCCAAGTGTGAGCTTCCAAGCCAGCCCTGCCAGCCTGGATCCCGCAGAGTGCTGACTGTGGGAGGGCGAAAGACCAGGGAAGGCCTGTCTCATGTCCTCTCTTTCTGCCCTTGAGCATTTTATCATCAGTCACTTCTTAACTCCAGATATTGAATGTAGAGATATTTTCCTGGGTGCCCCTCCACCAACCCCACTTATTGTTGTCCCTTCAGGAGAACAGACAGGGCTGAGATGATTTATTTTTTTAAGAAACCTAAGTGCTTAAATATGTGTCATAGCTCAAGTCTGAAAAGAGGAAAATAAATCTGACATTAAGGAAAACAGCAACCAGGACCAAGGGCCCAATTTTCCTACAGAGTGCTTCTATTTGAGAGGGTCAGGGAGTAGATGTCTAAGAGGGCAGAATAAGCTTTATAACCGAGGGACCCAATAAGGGAGGAGGTGTGGAAGCAGACACTACTAAAGCTGTGTCACCTTCAACACTGCCAAGGTGCTGTCATGGTTCCAGAGAAATCTGACCTGTTTAAAGCAGAAATCATCCCTGAAAGAGGTCAAAGGAGGGCACAGAGACAACCCACACCTGGGGGATTGGCCGGTTTGTACTGTGTGACAGACCAGTCACTGGCAGCCAGTCGGCTTTTGGGCAGCACACAGGTAGAACTAGACTACAGACAAGCAGCCAGGCTGGACTAGTCCTCCCCATCGGCCACACCATATCAGGGAAGAGAGCACCACAGAGCCCCCAAACAAGAGTAATAGACTTGTGCGAACAGACCTCATTGATGAGGACTGAGCTCCCGGGACACTGTTGGACTTTGGTAGGAGTTAGTGCCAAACATAGCTGAATACACAAATGTAAGGACATTCCTGAACACATGCACACACAAACACACACTCACACAAGAACTGAAAAATACCAGGATTACTAAGGCAGAAAAGATTTCATTTACTTTTATAAGAGACTACTTCAAAAATACAGGAAGATAGAAGTAATGAGTAGTATGTTTATCAATGTTCTGGTGCCATAACAAAATACCTGAGATAAATGTCATGTAAAACAAAATGTTTCATTCCTGGTTTTATTTGTTGTTGTCATTGTTGTTGTTGTTGTTGTTGTTTTGTTTTGTTTTTTGAGGAATCTCCATACTGCTTCCCAGAGTGGTTGCGCTGATCTGCAATCCCACTAACAATGTATGAGTGTACCCTTCTCCCCACCAACATTCATTGTTACTTGTATTCTTAATAATTGCCATTCTGGTTGGTGTGTAGTTTTAATTTGTATTTCTCTAATTGCTAGAGATGTTGAACAGTTTTTCATATATTTGTTGACCATTCGTATTTCTTCTTTGGAGAAATGTCTGTTTAATTCCTTTGACAATTTTTTATTTTTTATTTTTTGGTGAAATGCTTTTTGAGTTCTTTGTATATCCTAGAAATTAGCACCTTATCTGATGTGTAGGTGGTAAAGAATCACCATATGACTCAGTTATCCCACTCCTTGGTATATATCCAAAGGAGTTAAAAATCAGCATATTACAGTTGTGTAGTCACATTAATGTTTATAGCAGCAAATTCATAATAGCTAATCTACAGAACCAACCAATATACCCATCAAGAGAAGAAAGGATAAAGAAATTATGGTATATAGACAATGGAATATTACTCAGCCATAAAGAAGAATGACTTTAAGACAGTCACCAGTAAATGGATGGATCTGGAGGCTATCATGCTAAGCAAAATAGCAATTCCACCAAAACCAAAGTCAAATGACTTCTCTGATATGTGGATGCTAACCCCAAATAAGGGGTGGGAGGGAAAGAATAGAAATTCAGTGGATAAGACAAAGGGCGATGAGGGGGAATAGGAACAAGAATGACAGTAGAATAAATCTGACATAAATTTCCTATGCACATATATGAATACACCATAGTGAATCTCACCATCAAGTACACCTACAAGACTAGGATCCTAATTAGAATAAGATATATTCCATGCTTATATAAATATTTCAAAACATATTCTACTGTCATGTGTAATTCAAAAGAACAAATTTTAAAAAGGTTTATTTTGTCTCAAGATTTTGGAAGTGACAACCCAAGATCAAGAGACCCATTGCTGTGGACCTGAGATGGGGGCCCAATGACAAGAGCAGGGAGCACCTAATAGAGCAGAATGCTCACTGACCTCAGGACCAGGGAGCAAAGAGAGAAATAGGAGCGGCTGGGGTTCCACAGTCCCCTTCAAGGGCATGCCCTCAGTGACCTAAGATCTCCCAATACACTCCATCTCTTAAAAGTTTTACTCCTTCCTAATAGCACCAACCTGGGGATCAAGCCTTTAACACATGCCCAAACTATAGCAGGCAATATTTCCTATAACTACCATTAAGGAATTATCTGTATAGTTCTCTCTCTAGTGTTTGTAAAACTCACTGCTATATCTCTGGTATCTCTCTTGAATATGCTGACATGGGGAGGTGGGCAGGTGCCAGGTTATGTTTGACCATGTTGAGAAATTTGCATTTACTTCTAAGTATAATGGGAAATCCCTGAGCAATTTTAAGTAGGAAATGGTATCATCAGATGCAGCATGCTTAAAATTTACCCTGACAAAGAATGAATGTTGAAACCCAATCAATATTAAAAAAAAATTAAATCAATTTAGTCTTCAGTTTTGACTTCAGTGTTTTAGGTCCTTTCTCCACAACTGAATGAAATTACTCACTACCTGCTCATGTGAAGATATCACACCAAACTTTTAACAGGGATTCTAATTTCATGTGCTCACTGCCGGCGACCCTGAAATGGTGACAGATGGTTTGGCCACCCAGTTAAAAGATCCCAAAAGAAGCTCTTGTAACTCAGGTCTTTGTAAGAACTAAAGGATTATCTTCAAATATTTCAACTCACATAATGAAGTGAAATATGTACTGTTAACCTGAGCAAGATATTAGGAGATCAAGAGAGAGATGTGTTGAAATTTCTATACACAGATAATGCGTGAAAGTAGAAAAGTCATCATGGTGTCTCAGCTCTAGCTATGATCTGTTCTCTTTAAAAAACAATCTCAGTTCTGCAAGTAATTTTCATGAAACAGCAACAATACCACTTAAAGACATCTTGATGACTGATAATAGATGGGGAGATCCCTTACCAAAACCTTGCTGCCCAGCTGCAGGGGAAGTAGTCAGTGGACAGCTTCCGGCTGTCAGCATCTTCCAGCTGCCTGCCTCACTTGCTGACAGCCACCTTGTCCAGGGGCACACCCCTCCTGGAGCAACACACAGTCTGAAATGAAGCTATGACACTGTCAGAAGAGCCACTGATTGATCAAGCTCCAAAGGAAGTCCCAGACATACTCCACTTGCCAAAGACAGAGGAATGCACTGGTAGGAGGAGCAATAATATCACTTAGAAGTAGACAATCACGCTCAACCTAATAGTGGTTCTAATCACAGCTGCTATGCCAGATGTGGTATCCTTGCTAGAACAGTGATAGTCCTCTTTGAAGCCTGAAACTGATGGTCAGAAAGTCTGTGACAGACTTGACTTAAAGAAATTGGGACAGTAAGACCCCAAAACAATAGAGACATGTGGTGTTCATTAAATAACAAAATCCAGGATGTCACAGTTATTGTAATCCCTGTCAATATAAGTGGCTCCCAATGGTTTGACCTATGGAAAATAAAGGAGATATGTTTGTAGCAAACAATGGGCATTTGACTATAGTACTAGTAAGTCTGTTCTAGCAAAAAAAAAAAAAAAATTCAAAGGACACAGAGATGAGACATTCTCACAAGTCATAATCCCTGTGCAGTTTCTAGACCTTGAACCAACTTAACACCCAGAGCCCTCTGAACAAAGAGAGAACCAGGTTTCCATGAAGAGGTATCCTAAACACCACAGTACATATCATGGTAATGATTCTACTAGTCCAGCTCCCAGATGGACCTATGGCCATATATTGAGATAAGTGTGCATTAAGAAAGGAGAATATGAAATATTTTGAGAACTGTTAAACATGGGGTCTGAATTGACAGTTATTCCTGGACACTCAAAGTATCATAATAGACTCTTGTTATGTGGGGAAACATTCAGGGTCTCAATTATAAATGAAGTCCTGGCCAAAATCTGGCTTGTAGTAAGTTCACTAGATCCAAGGACCTACCCCATGGTCATTTCTCTCATCTCAGAATGTGTATCTGGGATTGACATACTTGGCAGGTGAAATAACCTCCACATTGTGTCCTTGGTTATCGGAGTTAAGAGTTATCATGAAGGGGAAGGCCAAGTAGAAGTCTCTGAAACTGACCACCTATGCCCAGTAAAAATAAATAAATAAATAAAAGATTTTTAAAAGACAGTAAGTAAAAACTATGCATTGCCTTGTGTGGGGGCAGAAATTAATGTCTTTCTTAAACCTCTCTAGCTGGAAGAATGGTCATCCTTCTTATATCTCTGTTTAATTCACTTCTCTGACCTCTGCAAAAATTGTATAAATGCTGGAGGAAGTAGACTACCACAGATTCAACTGATACGCAGTTCCAAATTCAGTATCTTTACTAGAACAAATTAATGTCCTAAGGCATATGGTATGCAGCCACTGATTTATCAAACACATTCTTTCCTATCTTAATCAGAAAAGATATCAGAAACTCTTGGCCTTTACAAGGAGCCAAGAAAAGTTTATTTATAGTGTTATCCAAGAATAACTCTACTGCTTCAGTCATAACATAGTCCAAAGAAATCTGGACCATCTGGACATCCTACAGAAATCACATAAATCACTTTCACCAATGATAATATGGTTATGGGGAGATCAGCCTGAGGTAGATATCATACAGAAGGTCTTGGTAATAGATATGAATCTCATGGGGTAGAAGGTGGGCCCTGAGAAAATTCAGGGATCTGACATGGTCATAAAATTTTAAGGGGCCCAATGGTTAGGAATATGCTGAAATCTCCTCCAAATTAGTATATCTTGCACTTCCGAGCACATATACATGTACACACACACACACACACACACACACACGGAAAGCACAATGCCTAGTAGACTACATTTCACATGTAGAAGCACTGTTACAGTACCATACCGACGATGGGAAAGGCTTCCAGGTTTAAGTGGGTTTAAGCCTGATACAAAAGCAAATTTTATAGCAACTCCAAAATTCATGGCAAGAAAATATGGCAGTATTTGGGCCATAAGATCACTAGACCCAGCATGTTGGAAGTATCAGTGGCAAGAAAAGAATCTAAATAGGACGGGTATCATGCACAAGAGAAAGGGCACACCACTGACCTCTGAGTTTTGGAAATAAGGCCATACCATCTGTAGCTGATAACTGTTTTTAAACAATCAGCTCCAGACATAGTACTGGTGCTTGATAGATACAGGGAGCCTTACCATGTCACACCCAGGATTATATGATTCAATTGCCCATCATGGGCTAGGCTTATCACATTCAGGCACCAGGCTGGGCAGCAGCAGCAACAGCTGATTGTAGGATGGAGGTGGTGTATCTAGTAAGAAACACAAACAGGACCTCAGAGCACGAGTAAGCTGCATGAACAGGTAAGTCAGAGGACCTATGGCATCCCCCTCTAAGACAATAGCCTTCCTCCCTCAAAGCACACCTTAGGGCATATAAATGTGGGACTCTAAATTTCCAACTAATGGAAAGAAAAACATCCAAGTTTGGCTTATGGATGGCTTGGTTTAGAATATGGGTGCTCCCTGAAAATGGACAACAATCCTACCATGACTCATTCAGGGGTGGCCTTGAATGACACTGAAAGAAATGGTCTTCTCAGTGATCAGTGCCTTGGTTGGATAACCTACTCATATACTTTGTATGGAAAGAAACTTACCAAAGATTAGAAAATATATATAAACGTATGGGTCAGAGTAAGTGGCCTGGTTGACTAGCTGGTGTCGTGCAAGAACATAAGTGAGTGATCACAAAGTGCAATCTTTATATCATATATTCATCACACACACACACACACACACACACACACACACACACACAATCACCATGAGAGAAGAATTAAATAACCAAGTGTCAAAATGACTCAGCTGTGGATGTCAGCTTCTGTCATGGACACCCTAGGTGAAAAAGACGTATGATTAGATTGTCTTTGTTTTCTAAGCTCTTGTGTTCTCACGAAAATAATGAAGCTGAGTCATTGTAGCAAAAAAAAAAAAAATAGTGATAACTATGAACAAACTAGAACAGGTAAGCTGAACTGGCAGCCTCTGTATGAAGAAACCAGAGTGGTCCAAAGAAAACATGTCACGTTGTGAAAGATGTTTTGTCTGTCATAATCCAGAGAGATCTTTCAGCAAAATCAGTTAATTTGTGCTCGTTAAGACAGCAAAAACAATCTGTCAATCTGACCCTCTCCACTGTCTTTCTGCGGGCCTTGGGGCTATTCATGAGCTATGGGGAGACCTGGCTGCCTGACAGCTGATTATGATGCTTCAGCGAGATGCTGCTATGAATAGGAATTTTCAAATAAGTGTAGTGAACTCTTTCCTCATTCTGCATAGGTGTTCAAAGGCCTTCTAAGAATACTGGGAATTTTTTTAAAGGTTGGGTTAATTAAGGAATATCAGATCAAATGTCTTCTTGCATCCCAAGAACATGTTTGGGATCAAAAAGCAAAATACAGAAGATTAGAAAAGGAACAAAGATAGTGGCTCACAGATGCAGCCAGTCCTAGCTTTATTGTACTATTAATAACACTGCTCTTGTTGAACAGGTGCATAGATAACTGATAATCCATGACAGGTGGGAATTCATTTATTCTAGAATCAAGGGATGAAACGGTAGAGGGTGTTCATTACTTAGGAAAGTTGTCTATCACTGCCTTTTCTGGTGTGGTCAGTCTATCTTTGTAATCAGAAGAAAAGGGCTATCGGTGCTTCCATGGGAACAAGCCTGATACTGAATTTTCTCCATTGGTATATGAGGGAGAACTCACCAGGGCATGATTTCTGGAGTTTTCTTTTTCAAGTGGTGTGGTTTCAGACTTTTTATTTTGTGTTGAAAACAAAACAAAACAAAAATCCACACCAAACAGCAGTCACCGCACTAAAACAAAGCAATGACTGGCATACATACTTAGTCATTCCAAGAATCTTTAAACACAAATGCTTGTGCACACACAAGACTAAAACATTTCAGCACATTTGGCAACAAAACCCCTATTTCAAAGGCTTTCTAAACAGCACCTGTATCAGCCAGCTTTTGCATAGCTGTGACTAAAATACCTGACAAGAACAACTTAGAAAAGGGAAGGTTTGTTTGAGGTTCATGGTTTCAGAAATTTTGTACATAGAAGGCCAACTCTATTACTCTGGGCCCAAGACGAGGCAGCACTCATGGGGAAGGGCCCAGGGGAGGAAAGCTGCTCTGCTTACAGCAGAGCAGGAAGGAGGTGGGGGAGGAAAAGAGGGAAAGAGAGAGAAAGGAGCTGCAGGGAACACGCATCCTTCCAAGACACATTGCCAGTGGCCCACTTCCAGCCACACCCACCTGCCAACAGTTACCACCCAGTCAGCTCAACTAGGATGCACCGATCAGATTACAACTCTCAAAATCTAATCATTTTACCTCCAAATATTCCTGCATTAACAGGAGCTTTCGAGGACAACTTATATTCAAACCATAACAGCACCTTTAGGAAATGTATTTTGTAAAAATGAAGAAATAAAGGAGTCAATAAATGAATTAATAGATGGATTAATATAACATGGATGTGTGATAACTTTATATAATACATTACTTTTATTTTCCTAATATTTATTACTTTTATTTTCCCAACTAATCTCTTGAAACATGCTTGCCCAAATGTTCAGAATCCAGTTTCATTTACCCAAGGTGTTCTCATTTCAATTGTTAGTCCTGGGGACTCCCGAGGCCCACCTTCTTTTAAGAGACACGGTAAGTCTGCTTAGTTTATTATTGTTATTCATCTCTTCACAGCCATACGTTGTTGCTATTGGAAACTGATCCCTTTTAATCACACGGGTTGATCCACAATGCTGAAATGATCCCTTATGAACTTAAAACCTTCAAGAGGATTGCCCACTTTGAAACCCTGGAAAAAAATCACCCCAAGAAAAAAATTATTTAACATTTGAGTTTCCAAGGTGAATTTCTCTTAGTTTATCCTCACATGCAGGGAGTCCTTTATACAAAACAAAGCATCATGTAATGGACTGGGAACCAGGTACAATGAGTCTTCTGATATTGTCCCCATTATGAACTAAAACTATACCAGCCCTAAAAACATTTTTAATTTTTGAACCTAGACTTTCCATATGGTATATGACCATTTGAGACCTTTGTTGCTTTCTGATACATGAATAATCTCACATCATGGAGGTCCATCAAAGAATTTCTGATAATATTGAACCTCAAAAGAGAAGACAGAGACCTCTCTTCCTCCCAAAAACCTCCTTGGCCATTGCACAACTTAATTTCCTCTGCATACCAAGGGGTGTTGAAAGAGATTATCAAATGTTCTGCCCATTTTTTCTCAAGGGAAACCATCCTCACCTTTACATAACTAACAAGTGCCACTCAACTGAATTACCCGAATGCAGAACTCCTGGTGCAAGATAAATTGATGAGTTTATCCAACAGAAAAAAAATACAAAATCTAATTTGCTTGCAAAAAATTTTGAGTTCTGGCTCATCCAATGCTGCACTGCAGGAATAATATATTACACTTGACATATTGAGTCCTTCATGGTGTGCCATCTCCTGGTTAAGCACTTCACATGTATTGGCACATTTCATACCCACATAATTTCTGTGACTGACACAATTCTTACTTCCTTGTTACAGATTAGGAATCTGAGGTCAGAAGCCCAGTTACTTGGACAACATTGCAGAGTCAAAAAGAGATAAAGCCGGATTCAAATGGAGAGCATCTTATGTGCAGCACTAACTTCTCTGTGCTATAGACCTATATTTCATATGTACAGCAGAGCAGGAAGACAGCAAGAGGTATGAAAGGGAGAGAGCAGAGATGGGCTCAGGATTTGGTTTTGGCTCATTCGTTTTGCTACTGGGGTCCTTTGCTAGGCTATTAAAACAGAGTTTATATTTCATGCCCCTCTGCAGCACTTCATAGAATTGAAAAGCAGGGAGGTCTCATTCTCAACGAGTCACATTTGATTACAAACATATCATGTGCTTCCACTTTCTATAGCACTCGAAGAGAATGAACATATTTAAAATCCATACATGTTGGAATGTGTCATTTCTTGGATTGGCCTACACTCTTGCTCAAATGCAGACCTCAGGGACAAAAGGCTGATGGACAACTGATTTTAGTTTTTGTTATTTGCTTCTAGTGGCAGAGTATTTTACATGGTGCCAAGGATAAGAGACCAAGTAGATTTTAAAAGAGATTTCTTTATAATAGTCAAACATCCTCCCATTATGTACACTGAATAGTTTTGTAAAATGTCAAGATTTACAGAGGCAAATTATTCTTTCCTCAATATATTTCTCCTTTGTTATTTCAGATCTTAGTGTTCCTATATATGATTTTTTGAAATACTTCACCATAGGCAATGATGCAAATGTGTGCATATTTGTTTAAGGCATATTCTGGGAAATTAGTGATCTAACAGGAATTTTCATTCCTTGGATGGTCAGCTAGCAAGCTAACCTTACATCAGAAAGGCTACCTGCCCAAGGACCTTCTGAAGTGTTCGAGTCACATTGATCACTTACCTAATGTGGCTACATAGTAAAATTAATGTCAGAAACAAATGGACAAATGCTCCTTCATGAAATTTATGATAGTCAAGATTTCAGAATGATTTAATGATATTCCATTCTTGCATGAATCCCGAATGAGAATCCTAGCAAGCTCTGTGACTTCTCTTAGAGAAGGCACTTAAAACTAGAACCCCAGAGGATGCTATGGATGCAGTCACTGAATCAGAGGATCCTCTTTCCTGATAGTCATAAAAACATAACTGAGCCAGGCGCAGTTGCTCACGCCTGTAATCCCAGCACTTGGGAGAATGAGGCAGGAGGATCGCGAGTTCAAAGCCAACCTCAGCAAGTTAGTGAGGCCCTAAGCAACTCAGTGAGACCCTGTCTCTAAATAAAACACAAAATAGGGCTGCGGATGTGGCTCAGTGGCCAAGTGTCCCTGAGTTCAATCCCCGGTTCCAAAAAAAACAAAAAAACAAAAAAAAACTGGATCCTTCCTCTAAAGTATTGTTGGCCTCAAGAGAAGTTTTCATGTAAGCTTCAAGCAGTCACCTGAAAAGGTAGAGAGATGGAATGTCAACAAGGTTACAAGACAGGTCATATGCATCGTTTTATGCCACTTAGAAAACATTTAACAAATGTTTAAATATGTGGCAGAATTTTATCTGATAACTGCAGATAATTATACATTCTACCCTTGTTGTGTAACAGCTAACCTTCTTTATCTCAAACTTTTGGAGACCACATGGGTATATGGGTATGGTTAGACAGGAGTAAGTTCTGGTGTGCTATTGTTCAGGAGGGTAGCTATACATAACTATGACATCCTGAATGTTTCAAAAAGCTAGACAAAAGAATTTTCAATGTTTTCACCATAAAGAAAGAATAAATGTTTGAGGAGACAGGTTTAAACATTACAAAATGTATACACGTATCGAAACACCACATGGCACCCCATGAATATGTACAAATTTTAGTTTTTTATGTATCAGCTACAAATATATTTAAAGAAAAACAAAACTTTTAATAAAGTATCTAAGGCAGGCATCCTGTCCCATAGGCTTGCATCTGCACTTGATTATTGTCACCACTTTTTCACTTACACCAAATGGAAACTTGAGTCAGATTTGACATTACCCTTATTTTTCTCTTAATTGAACAGGGCAGCAAATCCAAACCTTTCTAATATACTTCAGATCCCCTCTTCTCTACCTTCACTGCTACTCACACAGATGAGCACTTTATTATCTATCACATGGATTACCACTGTGGGGCCATAGTCTTTCATCTTAGTCTTTCACATTTCTGTCATAACATTTCACAATGATAATCATATCACCTACTGTTTGGAAATCTTCAATAACAACTCTCCTTTTTAAATGAAAGAACAAAGCAGAATTTCTTCAACTGGAATTCAAGTTATGTTCAAGTCCAGCACCAGTTTACTCTTTAGCCTCCCCTCCTCCTCCAGGTCTCCCCACAGTTGCCACACACATGCCAGTTGTTGCCAGTGTCCTTGCTTTGCTCCTGGGGCTCCCCCTACCTAGAAAACACAACAGAACTCCTCGAAATAACAGTGGGTTACAATTGAAATAACTACAAGAAAGACTCATTTAAAGAACAGTTCTCTGGAAAACTCAAAGACAAGAAGGGAGACAGAAACAAGAACATTAAAGGAAACTGAAGTCTTTGGTTCCAATAACTACAATGAATAGTAAGTACAGCCCAACTCTCTCAGATTAGCATGAAACCTCACTCTAACGGTCTATTTACCTCAGTTCCTATTACCCAAAACATGTTCAGATTTCAACAAAAATATTGCAAGGCATGATAAAAGGCAAGGGGGAAAAAAGCAATCCCATAATTTAAGGAGGCAAAGCAAGTGTAATAATCAGACTCAGACTTGATTTTGCAATTATTAGTGGATTTAGGCAATATGATTAACATGTTAAGGTCTCCAATGGAAAAAGTAGACAACATGGAAGAAAAGATGTCTTTTGTGAGCAGAGAGATAGAAACTCCAATAAATAATAAAGAGCATTTTCTAGAAATCAAAACCAGAAATGAGGGATGTAACAGACATGAAGAATGCCTTTGAAGAGCTCTGTGGTAGACTACACATGGACAAGGAAGCAATCAGAGGACTTGAAAATGTGGTAATATAAGCTTGTAAACTGAAATACAAAGAGAAATTTTTTAAAAGTTAAAAAAAGGGATAGAACAGCCAAGAACAGTTGGGCAATTTCAAAATGGTAACATGCATGTATTGGGACTACCAAAAGGAGAAGAAGAACGAGACAGAGAAGAAACATTAAAAGTAATAGTGTCCAAGATTTCAAAAGTTAATGACAGACACCAAACTATAAATATGGAAAGTGGGGACATCACCAAGAAGGATCAATGTCAATTCATCTACACAGAAGTATATCATATTCCAACTGATGAAAAAGAGAGAAGACAAAGGTAAGAAACACTTATCTATAGAGGAATAAGGATAAAAATTACAGTGAACTTCTTGAGAGAAACAAGGCAAGCAAAAGCGGAATAAAATATTTAAGGTATTTGGGGAAAATAGAACGAATATAGAATATTTTATCTAGCAAAATGAACTTTCAATTAAAAAAGGGGAAAGAAAAATAAAATCTTTCTCAAACAAACAAAAACTGAATACATATATCCAGCAAGAAATGTTAGAAGGTTTTCAGAGAGAAGAAAAATTATACAAGTCATAATTTTGACCTCCATAAAGAAAGGAAGTATCTATGAAGTAAACTCTTTAAAAAACCCTAATAATAAGTATAAATAACAGACTGAGAGAGGAGAGAAAATGGCATCCTAATAAATGTTCTATCCAAACCAGCCAAAGGAAGCAGAAAAGGAGGGCGAGATTTTTTTTATTTATTTACTTATTGATTCATTGAACACAAATGGAGTACAGCTATTGTTTCACTGGTTGTACACAAAGTAGAGTCACACCATCTGTGCATTCATGCATGTACACAGGGCAATGGTATCTGTCACACACTCTGTTATTAATTTTACCCCCCACCCGCCCCCACCCCTCCCTTCCCTCTATGCTAGCTATCTTTCCTCCATTCTTGCCATCTTTCCCCCCCATATTATGTATCATCATTCATTTATCAGAGAGACCATTCGGCTTTTGGATTTTTGGGATTGGCTGATCTCACTTAGCATAACAGTTTCCAACATCATCCATTTACCTACAAATGCCATAATTTTATTCTTCTTTATGGCTGAGTAATATTCCATTGTGTATATATACCAGTTTCTTTATCCATTCATCTACTGAAGGGCATCTAGGTTGATTCCATAATCTAGCTATTGTGAATTGAGCAGCTATGAACATTGATGTGGCTGCATCACTGAAGCAATCTGATTTTAAGTCCTTTGGGTATAAGTCAAGGAGTGGGATAGCAGGGTCAAATGGTGGATCCATTCCAAGTTTTCTAAGGAATCTCCACACTGCTTTCCAGAGTGGCTGCACCAACTTGCACTCCCACCAGCAATGTATGAGTGTACCCTTTTCCCCACATCCTCGCCAACACCTGTTGTTGCCTGTGTTCTTGATAAAAGACATTCTAATTGGGGTAAGATGAAATCCTAAGGTGGTTTTGATTTGCATTTCTCTTATAACGAGTGATGTTGAACATTTTTTCATAAATCTGTTGATTGCTTGTAGATCTTCCTCTGTAAAGTGTCTGTTCATTTCCTTGGCCCATTTATTGATTGGGTTATTGGTGTTCATGGTGTAAAGATTGCGAGATTTTAAGAAAGGGCAACAAATAGAAAAATGTTCACAAACATGGTGGACAGTAAATGATTCATATCATTGTGTCAGTCTGCTTGGGCCACTCTCACAAACCAACAGAGTCTAGACTGCTTAAACAGAAAGTAATTTTCTCATGATTTGAGGCTGAGTCCAACATCAAGGTTCTAGCTAAGTTGAGGTCCAGTGAGGGTTCTCTTCCTGGCTTGTAGACAGTCACCTTCAAGCTATATCTTCACATGACCTTTTCATAATCTGTGATATGCACTGGGAGAGTGGAGGGAAGACAGAGAAGGAGGGAAGAAAGAGAGAGACCTTGTGTCCCTTCTTATAAGGACACTAATCTTATTGGATCAGGGCCTAACCCATGATCATATTTAACATTATTACCTCCTTAGAGGCCCATCTCCAAATATAGTCACAGTGAGGATTATAGATTCAAAATATGAATTTGAGGAGGACACAAACATTCAGGCTATTGCAGCCATTTTACATGTGAATGGTCTAAATTTGGCAATTCAAAGTTAGGGAATATCTGGCTGGACTAAAATATGAGACCCAACTATAAGTTGTGAATAAGAAACTCATTTTAAATACAATGACACATATATATTCAAAGTAAAGGAATGGAAATATAATAACATGTAATACTAATCAAATGAAATCCAAACTACCTGTATTAATTTCAGATGAACCAAGCTTCAGAATAAGGAAAATTATGAAGGATAAAATAGGGCATTACATAATGAAAAAAGGGTCAGTTTTCAAAGAAGAAATAACAGTCCTTAACATGTATGCTTCTAACACAGATCATCAAAGTCCATAAGCCAAGAACTGATAGAACTTCAAAGAGAAATTTATAACTTCGCTCTTACAGTTGGAGAATTTCATGCTGCCTGTTCAGCAATTGAAAAAGATTCAGCAGCAAAAAATCAACAAGGGTCTGAAAGAACAGCACAGAACCATTGATCAACTTGAACTAGGTGACACTTACAGAATACTTTGTCCAACAACAACAGAATACACTCTTCTCAATCTCACAAGAAACATTACTGAGATAGACCATATATGGCCAATTAATAAAACACAAATCAACAAATTTAAAAGAATAAAAATCAAACAAAATACTTTTTCAGATCACAACACAATTAAACTAAATATCAAAAGCAGAAAGAGCTGGACGACCCATATAAACCAACACATCTTAAAAAAATAAAAGGTCAAAAAAGAATTCTAAGACACTTAAAAATATTTAATAAGTACAAATTAAACTACTACTCAGAATTCGTAGAATATAGCAAAATCGATGCTTAAGAGAAATTTATAGCATTAGATGTCTTAGATGTATAAGAACAGAAGAAATATATAAAACCAACAATGTAAGTTTCTACCTTAGACAAGTATAGAAAGAGGGTCAATTTAAATCTAAAACAAAAAGAAAAATGAAATAATAAAGATCAGAATGGGAATGGACAAAATTAAAATTAGGAAATCAATAGGAAAAAATCAATAAAACAAATGCTAATTTTTAAAAATATCAATAAAACTGATAAACCACTAGTTGGGTAACATAGTCAAGTTCTTGCTGGTATAACAGAATGCCTGAGGCTAGGTAACTTATAATGAATAGGATTTTTTAAAATTTTATTGGTGCATAATAATCATGCAGAATAGGGCACTTCATTGTGGCATATTCCCACCTGCATATAACATAATTTCATCAATTTCATTCCTCAGTCTCTCCCTTTACTCTTCTCTCCTCCCCACTAATCTCTGTCTTCTGCCTGAACAGAAATTTATTTCTCACACTTCCAGAGGCTTATAAGTCAAAGATTGAGGGATTGGCATGTGATGAGGGACTTCTTGTTTTGTCATCCCATAGCAAAATGTGAAAAAGGAGAGAGAGACAGACAGAACATTAGACACACACACACACAGAGTGAGAGAGAGAGAGAAGGAGAGAGAATAATCCTTTCATAGGTAACCCACTTCCATAATAATAGCATCATCCATTTATGAGGGCAGAATTCTCATCGTTAATTACCTTTTCATACTCCCACTTCTTTTTGTGTGTTTATGACGAGTACTTTATTGCAATGGTCAGGAACCAAACCTACAGTACCTCTGAGGTATGCCTGTATTGAGCACCTTCCACGTACAAGGTTAATGGGATACATCAGTGAGTGTGACCGATAAGGTCCCTGTTCTTGAGAGTCTGACCTTGTGGCAGATGGGGTGGAGATGAAGATGAAGACAATGAACTGTACCCACCATGAATACATACATTATACAGTATTTCAAATTTTTAAAAACCTATTCATTATAAGTTACCTAGCCTCAGACATTCTGTTATACCAGCAAGAACTTGACTATGTTACCCAACTAGTGGTTTATCAGTTTTATTGATATTTTTAAAAATTAGCATTTGGTTTTATTGATTTTTTCCTATTGATTTCCTAATTTTAATTTTGTCCATTTCCATTCTGATCTTTATTCTGTGCTATGGATAGAGGGAAGAAAGCAGGGTGATGGGGATTGAGGGTGCTGGGTAGAAGTGGGGTGGGTTTCAAATAAGGGGGTCAGGGTGAGCCTCCCTGAGAAGGTGATATTTGAGTTAAGACTTAAAAGTTGAGGAGTTTAGCTTGATGAACAGCCTGTGCAAAAGCCCCGAGGCCTGATGCTTTCCAGGAACAGGGTGGAGGCAGTGGGGCTAGAGAGGAGAGAGAGCAAGGGAGGGTGGAGGTGATTTATAGGACAGAGAGGTGATGGAGGTCAGATGGCTATGAATCCTTTTTCTTGGGCTTTTCTACCAAATGGCCAGTTAGGAGCTAAAGCAATAATCCAGGTAGGGAGGATGGTGATGATGCTGGAGGTGGAGATGAGTTCCAGCCACTTAACTGTTCTACAGACAGCAACAGCTGCGTTTAGCAGGAACCAGATGAGCATGCAGATTATTGTAATTCAGGGTGGAAAGAACTAAGTGATGAAGCCTCAAATGGAGGAATTCAAAAGAAGGAAGGAGTACCTTTGGCTGATAGAATCATCATCTATGCTGGGCACAGTGGCTCTTTCCTGTAATCCCAGCCACTCGGGACGCTGAGGCAGAAGGATGGCAAGTTCAGAGTTAGCCCAACAACTTAGCAAGACCCTGTCTCAAAGTAAAAAAAATAAAATAAAAAGGGTTGCAATGTGGCTTAGTGGTTAAGCACCGCTGGGTTCAATTCCCAGGACAACCTCCTTCCCAAAAAAGAAATTGTCATCTATATTAGAGATGGGCTTTAAAGTTTGGATAGATTCCAACAGAGAGTAGGATAGTAGGGTAATGAGGGCAGAAGGGCAGCCTGGGTGAAGCATGAATGTGGACATTTATCCCATGGCCAGGGACACTCTAGGCAAGCAGAGTTTTGGATCTACATTCTATCAACAGAAATTGCTGAGAGCCATTCTAATTGGAGTAAGATGAAATCTTAGAGTTGTTTTAATTTGTATATTACTCCAATTAGAATGGCTATTATCAAGAACACAAACAATAATAGATGTTGGCATGGATGTGGGGAAAAAGGCACACTTGTACATTGCTGGTGGACTTGCAAATTGGTGCAGACACTCAGGAAAGCAGTATGGAGATTCCTCAGAAAAGTAGGAATGGACCCACCTTTGACCCAGTTATCCCAATCCTCCGTTTATACCCAAAGGACTTAAAATTAGCATACTACAGTAACGAAGCAACATCAGTGTTTACAGCAGCTCAATTCACAATAGCTAGACAGTGGAACCAACCTAGATGCCCTTCAACCGATGAATGGATAAAGAAACTGTGGTATATATACACAATGGAATATTATTCAGCCATAAAGAATAATAGAATTCTGGCATTTGCAGGTAAATGGATGGAGTTGGAGAATATCATGCTAAGTGAGATAAGCCAATCCCAAAAAACCAAAGGCTGAAAGTTTCCCCTGATAAGTGGATGATGATATACAATGCGGGTGGGGGGATGGGGGGTGAGAGAAGAAGGGAAGAACTTTAGATTATGTAGAAGGAAATGAGGGGGGGTATGAACAATGTTGGACTGAGACAGACATCATTACCCTATGTAGATGTATGATTACACTAATGGTATGAATCTACATCGTGCACAACCATAGAACGAAATGATGTACCCCACTTGTGTACAATGAATCAAAATGCAGTCTGTAAAAAAATAAAAAGGAAAGAAAGAAATTGCTGAGAGCAAACCAAAGCTTGTTAACTGATTTTTATGAATGATTGAAACAGCAAAGCACGTTTATTTCATTTTCATAATTTAAAAATTGACAATTGCATAAATATCTTTCTAAATCCATCAGGATGAAACTGCCCTGTTTTTGAGAGGAAGAGAAGTCAAACGAAGTCACAAAAAAGCCAAACCAACATGGGAACTGTCCCCAGAGAAAGAAGCAGTGAAGTCCTAACCCCACTCCCTCAGATGTGATCTTATTTGTAAACAGAATCTTTAGAGAGGCTCTGATCCAGTATGACTAGTGTCCTTACAGAAGTGAGAAGTTTGGACATGGACTGAAGGCCATGTGGAGACACGGGGAGCGTGCCCTCAATAAGCCAAGGAATGCCCATGGCCACCAGACGCCTGCAGGGAGAGGTGAGGTACTGATTGTCCCCTGCAGCCATCAGCAGGAACCAACCCCAATGACACCCTGATTTTGTACTTCTAGACTCCAGACTGCAAGATGGTAAATTTCTGTTCTTAATTCCCCCAGACCGTGGTACTTTGTCACAGCAGATGAAGCAAAGTAATACAAGGACTTTTGTGTCCTGTAGCTCCCAATAGCTATGGCTCTGTGCTGTGTTTGGGGAGTCAGCTAAGGCGCATGTCTTACTGGGAAGCAAAAATCCCCCAACCCCTTCCACAGTGAAAGTCAGAAAGGCAAGACTCCCTGTCCCCAACCCTGGCAAATTGATGCTGTATCCCAGAACATGGAAACTGGAGCGTGGGCAGTATAAAACGTATTCTTCAGCCACCAGCAGGGGACTTCCAATGTGCAGTTGCCATGGTACCTGAGGCACCACCCAACATTTGCTGGAGGCCCGACCTTTGCCACAGGTCTGGCCATTTGATTTCACTTGGTTCCTGCCCCTTTTCTACACCTAATCGTACAGGCTTCACATTGATTCTATGATCTTCCCCAAAAATAGTCAAATCAGTGTCATCGACAGAGAGCTCAGCAGGACCAGCTTTCCACCCTCTGCTTATCCTCTGCCTCTGGACTTCTAATCTCAGTACTATATGTCCAAAGCCAAACTCATCACCTTTATCCTCCCCCTTTTCTGCATGTGCCCCGCCTCCACCTCCCAACATTTGCTAGTGGTGCCTGTGTGCTCCCTGACCATCTCTTAACAGGCAACATACAGCCCGCCTCCCAGCATCTATTCACATCCCCTTCTTCCTAGTCCTCCAGCCCTTGTCAGAGGACCTCCTTACCTCCCACCTGAAATACCCCCATTAGTATGACCTATGGTCAACTCCCCAGATTCCTGTGCTCCCTGTGGGCTAGGGAAGCATCCTGGGTAGAAGAAGGCCAGGTCCTGCCCCTCCCACTTCTTAATACTGTAACAATGGCCATTACATTTCAACGTGAGTTTTGGATGAGACAAATATTCAAACTGTAGCGCCAGGCTAATGAAGAAATAAAGGGAGAAGACACAAATTTCCAATATTAGAAATGAAGAAAATCTTCATTACTGATCCCATAGGCATCAAAAAAAGATAATAAAAGAATATTAGGAATAATCCTCTATCAACAAACATGATAACTCAGAGGATCAAACCTGTGAAGAAAATGCTACTCAACTTACACAAGAAGAGAAGGATATTGGTCCCATTTGAATGGGCCCATATCTGTTGAATGAGTAATTAATTAGCTTTCAAAACAGAAAGTAATAGGCCCAGCAAGTTTTAATTATGACTTTACCAAACATTGAAAGAAAGCATGATAGCAGTGTTCTACAATCTGATCCAGAAAATAGAAGCAGAAAGAATGCTTACTAATTCATTTTATGAAGCCAGCACTACCCTAACACTAAAACCAGATAAATACATTACAAGAAAGGAACACTATTGACCAATACCTCTCAACAATCTACAGACCAAGAAATATGAGCAGGTCAGTGACAACAGCATAGAACAATTTCACACCAGGGACATGTGGGTTTAGTCCAGGTATGCAATGCTGTGCAGCATTAGAAAATCAAGCAATGCAATCCACCACCACAGCAATAGGAAAAACATTGGACAAAATCTATTTATAATTTTAAAACCTCTTGGCAAACTAGTACAAAAGGAGGGCCACCCCAATCCAATAGCAAGTATCTAAAAAACCCTGCAATTACATCATGCATAGTGTTGAGAACTAAACGCTGTCTCCCAAAATCATGTTATACCAGAAGCCCTAACTAGTGCAATACGACAATAAAAGGCAATTGAAAGTATGCATTTGGGAAAGGAAAAAATCAAACTGATAAAGAGCTAATACACAAAAGTCAGTTGGTTTCCTACACAACAGTAATGAACAACTGTAATTGAAATTATGTACACAACCATTTATTTACACCAAAAGAAATGAAACACTTGGGTATGGACCCAATGAACACAGAAGCCATATGAGGATCTCCAAAATATGATGACAAGACAGCCAAGATGTTATAAACAAGTGGAGAGATAGTCCACATGCATGTGTTGGAAGACTCAATATTAAGATTTCAATTCTTCCCAGCTTGATCTACAGATTTAACTCAATTGCAATCAAAATCACAGCAAGCTATATTGTGGATACTGGCAAACTGATTCTGAATCTAAAGTTAATGTGGAAAAGCAAAAGATCCGGGATACCCAACACAATATTGAAGATGAACAAAATTGGGGAGGTGTTCACATTACATTATATAATTACATTATAATACATATTTCTGTATATAATCAAGACAGCAGGTTACTGAGAGAAAAACAGACACCAAGAGCAATGTAACAAATTAGAGAGCTCAGAAGTATACTGAAAAAAAAATGGCCAAATTATTGACAAAAGGGCAATGGAGAAAGCAGAGTCTTTTCAAAAAATGATGCTGGAAATATTGAATATCTGCATTAAAAAAAAAAGAAAAAAGAATGATACACAGGCCACATACTTCCCATAGAAATAAAGGGATCATGTTAAAGAATGTAAAATAACAAAATTTGTTGAAGAAAACATGAGAGAAAATGTAGACTTTGAATGTTTTTCAACACAATACCAAAAATATGATTAATGAAAGAAAAAAATCAAGTGGCACTTTGTAAAATTAAAAATGTTTGCTCAATTTGAGTTATTGCTGAGAAAATGAAAAGATAAGTCACATACTGGAAGAAAATATTTGTAAAACACAAGTCTGATAGAGGACTGGTCTCAAAATATACAAAGAACATTCTTGTTGAACAATAAGAAAGCAAATAACCTAATTAAAAGATAAAATTTCTATACAGACATCTTGCCAAAGAAGATATAGGGACAAAAAATAAGCATGCAAAAATATGCTGAGTATCACTTAGCATGGGGGATTTGCAAATTAAAACAATGAGATATTAACACATATCCATTAGAATAGTTAAACTAAAAAAAATAATCTGTTAATGCCAAGGGTTGGTGAAGAAAAGAAGCTACAGGAGCTCTCATTCATTACTGGTAATAATGTATAATTATACAGGCACTGTGAAGACAGCCTGGAAGTTTGTAATTACACTGAGTAGTCTTCCACATGTTCCAGAAATCACATACGTACTTACCTGTAATGATTAATTTGAATTGTTGACTTTATTGGATTAAGAGATAACAAAGATTAAGAGGCTTCTGGATGTGTCCATGATGGCCTAAGAATTATTGGACTGTGGGATAGTGAACTGGAGACCCTTGTAAGCCTGGGTAGCACCGACCGATAGGATGGTGGCTTGGATGGAATAAAAGTTGGAAGGACAAGGAAGCAGATGCAGATTCAAGCTCCACTCTTCTTGAACAAGTTCTTGATTGCTGCTTCAACTCTCGAAGGAAATGGGATTCTTACTCCTTTACTTTTCCAAAGTACACTCTGCCAGTGCTTCTCTGGGTATTTCCAGAAGCCTTGGTCTAGGACTAGGGTAGCACTGTTGATCCCTCTTGTTCTGGGGCTTCCACCTCTTGGACTGTGAAGCCACTGATTCTTCCAGCTCTCCAGCCTGCAGACAGCCATTGTGGACTATCCAGCTTCCAGACATGCAAGTCAATCTAATAAATCCCCTTTTTATAATCATACTTCCTGTTGATTCTGCTCCTCTAGAGAACGCTTACTAATACATTACCCAATTGACTTGAAAACCTAGGTGCAAACAAACCTGGACATCAATGTTTATAGTACGTTTATTCATAATCATCAATAACCAGAAGAAGCCAAGATATCCTTCAATAGATCAAAGAATAACTGTGGTACATAAATGCAATGGAGTATTGTTCATCAATAAAAATAAATGGGCCAAGGAAATGGACAGACACTTTACAGAAGAAGATATACAGGCAATTAACAAATATATGAAAAAGTGTTCAACATCTCTAGTAATTAGAGAAATTCAAATTAAAAAACATTAAGATTTCATCTTACTCCAATTAGAATGGTTATTATTAAGAAAACAAGCAATAATAGGTGTTAGCATGGATGTGGGGGAAAAGGCACACCTGTACATTGCTGGTGGACTTGGAAATTGGTGCACTCAGGAAAACAGCATGGAGATTCCTCAGAAAAGTTGGAATGGACCCACCTTTTGACCCAGTTATCCCACATACCCAAAGGACTTAAAATTAGCATACTATAGTAACACAACCACATCAATGTTTATAGCAGCTCAATTCACAATAGCTAGATTGTGTAACCAACATAGAGGCCCTTCAACAGATGAATGGATAAAGAAACTGTAGTTTATATACACAACGAAATATTATTCATCATAAAGAAGAATAACATTATGGCATTTGCAGGTAAATGGATGGAAGTGGACAATATCATGCTAAGTTAAGTAAGCCAAGCCCAAAAGACTAAATGTTTTCCCTGATAAATGGATGATGATACATAATGGGGGTGGGGGAGTGGGAGTAAGAGAAGAATGAAGGAACTTTAGATTACATAGAGGGAAATGAGAGGGGGAGGGGGCGGGAGTATTGAAGATGTTGGAATGACAAAGACATCATTACCCTTTGTACATGTTTGATTACATGAATGGTGGGAATCTACATCGTGCACAACCATAGAAACAAAAAGCTGTACCCCATTTGTGTACAATGAATCAAAATGCAGTCATTAAAAATAACAAATAAAATAAATGAGATCACACCACAAAAATATATGAAAGAAATGTGATGTATATTGATAAGTGAAAAAACCAGCTGGAAAAGTACAAACTCTATTATTTTGAATTTTTGACATTCTGGAAAAGGTAAACTTATGCAGATAGTTAAAAAAAAAAATCAATGGTTGCCAGAGATTTCCAGTAGGGATGAATAAGTGATGGGGGAGTTTTAGGGTAGTGAAACCATCATGTATGTTATAATGGGAACGTGGCATCATAAACTTGTTAAAACCCAGAGAACTTGATAGCACAAAGTACAAACTTTAATGTAAGGAAATTTTTTAAAAAACTTCATTTAGAAGTTGGAGCATCTCAGTTTAAAAAGCAGACTATGACAAGAGAAACTATATTAAAAATGCATAAAACAACCTTACTAAAGAGATGGTGGGAGAAGACACTGATCTCAGTCTATTTGATAATGAGAGGGACTACAAGACTAAGGCAAGGAGAACTGCAAATAAGCATCACATCCACAGTGTTACAGGTTCATACCTGATAGACTGTGGGTGTGTTCTGGAATCAGACAACTACATCGAGGGAGGTTTCTCACTGTTGGAGTGGGAATTAGCAGGTGACCAAGCAGATTAGGATAGAATGACCCATGTAATAAAGGATTAAAGTCAGAGACAACAGTATGAAGACAGCATATCCTTTCATAGTCACAGAGAGTTGCAGAAAGCAATGTTTATGAATACACGTAGATACATGGGTTAGTTTACATACGTGAATTTCTTTGCTGTCAACTGAGAGGACTAAAAGAAATGGCATCCCAGCAGCAATGAGCACACGTAGGACCCAGTTCTTGGTTTAAACACTATTCTCTAGTCAAGGCTTCTTGGAGAAATGGCCAGGTCCAGGACAAGGTCAAAATATACACACTAAGCACCTGGAGTATCTTGTAGTGCCAGAAAATAAGGAAGTGGAAAAACAAAAACATTGATGGGGTTTGTCAAAGGGACATAGGAACCTATTGAAGGGGTTTCCAGTGGCCAAAGATGTTAACAGTTTGAGCTGCAAAATAATAAAATCATGTTGAATTATACCCAGAGTATAAAAATGTACCCATGAACCCAAGCTTACATAAACAAATGACTGAATAACTCAATAAATGGAGGGGAGGGACAAATCCCCCATGCAAAAGAATTACATTTATGCAGATATTTGAACCTAGAAGAGGAAAGAGCATAATTCTCCATTTCTTTGATGTAGCATATACAGAGCGACTTTCTTCCAAAGAGTACAGTATGGAAAAGAAGAAAAAGAGTTACATCCTGGTGATCAATATCAACACAAATCAGACAAATTCATGTTGAGAGTATGTGATAAAAATGCTGCTTTACCTTGGTTATCTGCCCTCTAAAGCCTATAACCTCCATCCAATCACTGGAAATTATAATACAAAACAATATGAACTACAATAGTGAGACATTCTATCTCATTAGTACACTTCAAAACTGTCAAGGTCATTAACAACAGGTAGAGTCTGAGAAAACATCACAGCCAAGAACAGCCTAAGGAGACAGAGTAACTAACACAAGGTGGTGTCCTGTAAGGATCCTGGAACAGAAAAGGCACATTTGCCTAAAAAAGAAGAAAAAAAAAAGCTAAGGAAATTTGAATAAACTACAAATTTTTGTTAATAGTAATATATCAATATTGGTTCATTAATTTTAGCAAATATACTATTGTAAGATGTTAATAACAGAGAAAACTGTGTGGAAGAGCACGTAGGAACTCTGTCCTTTCTGACCCATTTTTCTGTAAATGTAAAACTGTTCTAACACTATTATTAAAGAAAAAGAAAGAATAAATATGCTCAGCTCACTTTGTATGCTGTTTAGAATGGGGACCACGCTGATGACAATTGTCATGAGGAATGTAAAGCTTTTTGAAATGAGATGTGGCCCCAACACTTCCATTTCCTGAGGCTAGTGGATATTTAAAAAATAAAATAAAAAGTGATGACCAAAACAGAACTAACTAAACAAAAGTTTTGTGATGCAGATGTTTTCCTACATTTCTTCAACAAATGTTTTAAATAGAAAAATAAGCACACACGATACACATTGTAATGTAATTGTCTAATTTATTAAAGATAATACTGGGTTTTAAAATGTTTTTGTTTTATAAACAATGAGTCACACATAAAAAGTTATCTGATGAATATGATATCCAGTCTTCTCAGTTTTGCTGATTGAATTGAAAAATAATAATAATTATTATTACAGCAACTAACAGGTACTGAACATATACAATGTTCTACCAGGGGCTGTTAACATCTTCCCAATAGCTAAGAGATAGATATTACCATCATTCTAGTTTCAAAGGTGAGGAAATTAAAATGTGATGTGCCCAAGGTAACAACTAGTAAGGGCAGACCTGAGATCCAGATTTGGGTGGACTGTGTGTTTCACCATAACTTCCAGTGTCTGCCTCTATCTAGGTGAATAAAATCATCTGCAAAAAAAACATGGGAAATGCCTAAAATTGAGTCTCTTTCTACTGTAAGTGTAAAATGGTTACTCTTATCCCCTGCCAGTTACAGGGCTCCTGAAGGAGGGCTTCTTTCCCTGGAACCACCTTAATGAGGAAGCATACCACACTGCTCACAGCCCATGCCTGTTTCCAGAAAAAACACCTTGTGGATTTGTTCCCAGTGGCCTCAAGAATAATTTGCAACTCTGAACAATGCTGCTGCTGGTGTGGGCAGTTTCTCTCTACCTGGCAGCCCCAGAAGAACCTTGAATTCAGTTCAGGATCTCAGTGGCACAGAGAAGAGGCACTGCTTTCTGGGAGGCAATCAGTAAGGACTTTTTCCCCAGTCATCCATGGGGAGAAGTATGCAAATATTTTTCCTTCCTGGTCCTGAGCTGCTGATGAGCCAAACATCTAATTCCTTCCAAGCAGGGGAGATAACTAAAGCATCACTATTCCCTGAGGTTCTTCCTCTGGGTACTCTCACAGGCTGCCTTCCCTGAGAAATGCTGCTTCAGGAATATAATAAATACATAGTTTTATCTGTCAATTAAAAAATAAAAAGAGATTTGAAAAGAGCACCCACATAATTCTCAACCCTGGATTTTTAAAATGACATTTCTTCATTTTGTTTACCTTCTACCAAATTATCAATAAAGATCTTATCCATAATAAGAAAACTTCCAAAAAATACACTATTTTGCAAATACCACATTGTTCATTAAGAAGCTTCATTAAATTCTAAGATAGAGTTGGCCCTCAGAAGAAGAAACAGAATATTTTCATACTTTTATTTGAAGAGAGTAACCTAATTTTCCATTCTAAAAATAAACAAAAAACAATTCCTGCATTTCCCTCATCTGGCAAAACCAACAACTATCAGGACTTTTATTTCCTTTGACAGATGAAGGGTAGAGGCACTGTTTGCTTTTCTGTGATCCTGGATAGTCAATTTACCTACTTGTGCCTTGATTTCCTCTTTTATATAAATAGAATAATAATTATAACATCTACCTCACAGGTTTATTGTGATCCATAAATAAGTAAATACATGGAATTAGTGTGGCCAGTATGACTGTGACCCTGAGGAAAAGAAATGTGGTGATCTACCCAAAGCAAATATGCAAACAAGTTTATGTGTCCTTTTTTGATCTATGCCCTTTGTTCTGATGATGGCTAATTGTACTTTTCCAAAACCTTTGTCTTAAAATTTAGATTTAAAGATGAAAATATGTGCTAAGCAAGAACACTAGGATTCCCATAGATATTTTTAGTGAGTTTGGAACTTTCCTTCCTATTTTGTTGGTAATTTAATTTAAAATATTTATTTATAGAGATTGTGGAGCATGTTTAATTTTTAAACAGTTGTACAACTTAATTCTAAACTATGCCCTATGGGAATAAGGGGGATTTAGATATTTTTTGAAGTACCCTATCAGAAATCAATACTTCAAGGATGGCTCTAAGTACTTGAATTAGCATTATCCAAATCTAAGATCCTAGAGTTTTATGATTACCTTTTAGGAATATTAGAACTTTAAACAATTATTAAAGAGATGAATGTGTGACTGGCTAGAAATATTCTAGTTTCTACTGCCCTTGCAAAAACATGGAATAGGAACCTAGCAAGCCTTTCAGATTCAGGTGCAGAGCCTGAGGCTGAAGCCCTATAGGTTTGGCATCCCCTCTCCACAGAGGACACACTAATGTAACCTGACTAGAAGGTTGACCGTCCCTCCACTCAGAAAGTCCTGAAGTCACTTCTTGTGAGATTTTTCTTTTTTAAAAAATTATTTATATATATATATATTTTAGTTGTTGATGGACCTTTATTTTATTCATTTATTTATATGTGGTGCTTAGAATCGAACCCAGTATCTCAGATATGTTAGGGAAGCACTCTAGCACTGAGCCACAACACCAGACCCCCTGTGTGAGACTTTTCTACAAAGTTCCTGGTGCAGAGTGTGACCCTGTTTTCATGCTTCCTTGCCAATTATGTTTGGGCATTTGGTAGAATATGGTTTAAGACTTGCTTTCAGAGGAATATCCTACCTGGAAGCAAGGTTGTAAGGCAGAGGAAGCATAGACTGTACCCACTTCTGCTCCATCAGAGGCTATGACATTGTCCAAATTATCTGGCATCTTCTGATCTGCCAAATTAGCAGACTAGATTTTTATCTGATTTGTTTGGAGATTTAATCCAACTGCATAGAACAGTGCCTTGCACCCAAAGGCACTTGTGAATATTTGTTGAATAAGTGAAAGTGCTTTTATTTCACCTTCCTTCATATATTTTGGTCCTTCTCATCCTCTGGTCTCATTTTATGATCCATGTTCTCCATGGAAATGCTATAGTTTGGACCTTCCCAAAGGACCTTGTGTTAAAGGCCTGGTCCCTAGCTTGTGGTACTTTTGGGAGGTGGTGGAACCTTTAGGAGGTGGGGCCTAGTAGAAGGAAGTTAGGTCTCTGGGAATGTGCCCTTGAAAGGGATATGGGGACCTCAGAACCTTTGTAGTCTCTCTCTTGCTTTCTGGCTGCCACAAGGTGAACAGGCCTCCTATGAAATACACTCCTGCCATGGTACACTGTGCCAAGAAATAATGGACTGAAATCTCTGAAACTACAAGCCAAAATAATAATACCTTCCTTCCTTTAGGTTGATTTATCTCAAGTGTTTTGTCACAGTGACAGAAAGCTGACCCATGCAGAAACCTTCTCTGACAATCCCACTCAACTCTCAGTCCAAGACTGTAGTCTTCTTGTACGTTTTCTACTTAAGTACAATTCATCAACGTTTATGTTTGTGAGTACTTGATTAATGTGTGTTTCTCCGGCACATGATAATGTCAATGAGAATGCGAATTGTTTTGCTCACCATTTTATCCTGGGGCTAAACACACTGGCTGTTATGTGATAGGGTTTAAATACGAATGAATAACGAATAACTGAATAAAGAAATGAGTACCCACATTTCTTAGCATGTAATAGATGAGTAAGGAGTCTGTGAACTCCTTCTGTGAATATCTTACAGTCATTTGCCATTTTAATTTTCTTAGCCCTTCTGCCTACTGTGATGGTTCATTTCATTTAGCTCACTTTATTAAGCCAGGGGGCACTGAGACATTTGGTCAAATATTCTAGTTGTTTCTGCAAGGGTGTCTTTGGATGAGATTTAAAATAGTAGACTGGGTAAAGAAGATTGCCTTCTTTGATGTGGGTGGATCTCATCCAATCAGTTCAAAGTCCTAATATATTTAAAAGACTGACCCCCATAAGTAAGACTCCCGCCTGTCTTTGAGCTGGGATATGGGATTTCTTCCTGCCTTTGAACTCACACTGAAACACTGGCCCTTCCTGCACCCCAAGCCTGCTTCCTTTCAGACTAGACCTTTACCATCAGCTCTTCTGCTTCTCCAGCTTGCTTAGTGGAGATCTTGGGGTTTGTTAGCTTTAATTGACTCATCAAATGAGCCAATGCTTTGAACAAATGAATGAACTCTAAATATGCGCACCTGGGGGCGCACATACACACCCACACACAACTTCTTATTTGTTCTGATTCTCTAGGAAACTACAATCAATACCTAATTATTCAACATGATCCTCACCATAACCTTGGAGCCCAGGTAGATCGGATGGTTTTAAATAAAGTCAAGCCTCTTCAATATGGTCAAACCAAAACTGGAACCCAAGTTTTCTGACTCTACAAAGTCCTGACTTAGTGTATTCTTGCTTACCACACGGAGACACTTGGTACAATTCGGTCTAACACTTGCTTTGAGAGTAACATCCCACCTGGTAGTGAGATTCATGGACCTCCTTTCTAAAGGCTGTGTACTCTTCAGCTTAAGGATTTCCTTGCAATTAGACTGTAAAGTCATTCAAACCATCCCCTCTGGTCCTACTTCAGTCTTGCCTCCATTTGTAACTTTGCCCCCAAACTGCAGAGAAACCCTTCTTTCCACTAGACTGAGGGTTTTGTTTTTATTTTTGGTTTGTTTGAAGTATGGCAATGTTTGCCCTCAAACTGCAGAAGGACAACTACTGCTTCTGGATCGCTGCTGGCAGCAATCAATTAAGAATGTAAATATACGTAAGTTGGTATTTGATGTTATACAAAATATTTCAAGAATCATTGAGGGTACAAGTGAGAAAAAGAAATAACATATATTAACTATATACTTCCAATTTAACATTGAAAATGTAAAATGTAAAACAGATTTTTAAATGAAATATTTCAGAGCCTGATGGCACACACCTGTAATCCCAGCGGCTCAGGAAGCTGAGGCAGGAGGATCATGAGTTCAAAGTCAGCCTCAGCAACTTAGCCAGGATGTAAGCAACTCAGTGAGACTCTGTCTCTAAACAAAACACAACAAAGGGCTGGGGGGATGTGGATCAAAGGTTAAGTGCCCCTGGGTTCAATCCACTGTACCAAAAAAAAAAAAAAAAAAAAAAAAAAAATCAAATATCTCAAATTTTTGCTTACCTACGAAATCAACAAAAAAACTCACCTCCTTTTTACAGCATCATCAACCTTCATCAACCTGCTTCAATTAAAAAAAAAAAACTCTTTGTTCTTTCCTCTGTGAAGAAAGGTAATTCACTTATTCTAATTACCATACATCATAGCGATTATTTACATGTTTTTTTCCTCTAGACTGAGGGTTTTGCTTTTTACTTTTTTGAAAGTACAGCAATGCTATTCTTATAGATCAAGCCCAAGAACAGTTCCTACCATACTCTAATTGCTCTATAAAGTTTCATGTCACCTCCAAGTCCCCCTAACCCTACCAAACTTGATAACCGTCCTTTTCAAGGAATCTTTAGAGAAAAAGAAAGAGGAGATATCCATCAGGCAGAACGTTTTCTAACATTAAACTAACATTACTTAAACAAAAAATAATTAGACATTTATCACTTTTTCCTTGATGATGCTGGAGTGATGGGGGCATAGCTGTTTAGAACTTGTCTTGGATTAATGAAAGGAGAAAACTGCTTACCAAGGCACACCTACCCAAGCTTATGCTAAAACCTCAGCTAATGCCGTTCAGGAAGAGAAGGTTTCTGATGAATTCTGCTGCCCAATTCATGCACAGAGAAATAAAGAACAGCAGCCAGTGTAATTAGCAAGCAGTTCTTCCAGCAACAGGATTTACACCTGGACATAAACATGTTCACTGTGGTTGGGATGCACATTTGCTAAGGCAAACGATTTCTGAAAAATTGTAAAGCTAATGATGTTGCACTGACAGCATAACCTTGAGCTTATTGCCAAATAGAATGCCAAGTGTAAACACTTAATGGAAGAAAATAAGCAACAATAATGGTCCTTCTTGTAACCCCCAGACCAGTGACTCTGATTACTTTTGAGGTCAGTGGAAACACTTTACTACTTGCTGATAATTCTTATGCAGTTTTATGTATTTTATGATCTGACTTGATTTGGATGGGCAACATTGCATCAGTTGGAGTCAGATGCAATCATTGCTTCTCTTCCTCCAATTTCTTATTCCCAGAAGTGGAAATAATCAGCCCTGGACTGCAGTAGGGGTTGGTCATTATTTTGAAATATTGGTAAAGGCCATGGGTAAAATCATTAAAGTTGATTCTGGGATTAGGGACATTTGTGAAATTTATCATGTATGGAGTACGGACATGCAATGGTAGACAAACACACAATAAACTTCCTTTTATTTAGGATTCCAATAACTAAACCTTTCTATTAAGAAAGAAGTATAGGGCATAGAATTAAAGCACTTGATTTTGAATCCTGTCCTCAAACAAGCTAAATAATCACTCTGAGCTTCCAGTTGCCTTATCTTAAAAAAGGGTAAATACTAATTTTAAACTTATTCAGATAGTATAAAAATAAAATGAGATAATATACATTGTACAGTGCTTAGAACAAAATATCATTGAGTATGAAATAAGATCATTCATCTATTCTTTAGACAATATCCATGTTATATTTTTCTTTCTTTTTGCTTCCTCAGCATCCAATTCTTTCCTCATATTGGAGGAATTCTCCATTGTACATATGCAGAAAAGTACATTATCACATTGAATATTTCACTGATTATTGTGTATATACAACTGATTATTGTGTATACAGTTATTTCCTGCCTTTTCCCCACTACCATAAGCTTCACCAAGGCAAGCATTTGTATCTACTTATTCATCAATAAACCCCCGATGCTAGAACACTACCTGACACACAAAAAAATGAGCAACAAGGATATGTGGAATAAATTTGGTACTTCTTTCCAAAATATTTTATGAACAAATAATGAAAAATTAAGAGGGAGTTCAAGTTCATTTTACCTGGTAGACAGCAGTGGTTCAGATGATTAGTGAACATATTCGACAAAGATGCAGTGACTTACTGAGCACTGCAAGAAGCAGCAGCATCACAGAATCTTTCCGCCTTTCAGTCTCCAGAGCCTTCTTGATTCCTGCTTATTTGCCAAGGCTCCATTTTCAGATTCTCACAAATCTTGTGAGCTATCCAATACCCTTCCTATGAATCCATTTATTGCTTAAAATAGGGCTGGTTTCCATCATTTGTAACTCTGTGACTGATAATGAATTTGTGCTTGTTTGGTTCCTATACAAAAGAGTTGCTGCTCAAATCAGTTGGTGAGAACATTGTAACAGATGAAATCCCATTTTGATGGGGTCCCATATGGCTTGAGCTACCCACTTATATACTTAAACTTCAACTGAACAGCTGTGATGACCATTAGCTGCTTGAATCCATGCTTCTCCAGGTCTGATAACCATAAGTTCAATAATCACATAAACATTTCTATTGATACCTGTGTGCAATTTCTTAAACCAGAGATAAATCTTGCCTTTAAAATGTTACATTGCAGTAAGCAAAGATTTTTCAGTCCATAAAAAGAATGGAATAGAGAAAAATGTATTTAACCTATGCCCTTCAAAATATAATGTTAAGAAAATGAAAAGGCAAGCAACAATGGGAAAATATTTGCAATTTTTGACATAGGAATTATGTTCAGAATATATAAAAGCATGCAAGTACATGTAAATATAATTAAATTCTCCATGTGAGAGCAAGAGACAGGTCAAGCATGAGTTAAGAATTTGGTCCTGGCAAGTAAAATATTATAAGTCTATAGTTCAGGGGCAAGGTCCAAGGTTGGGATATAAATTTAAGAGTAGTGTGGGTATAAATTATACTTTATGTCCTGAGATAAGATCACCAAGTGAGTAAAGAGAGATGTGCATTCGGCCTGGGTGAATTCTGAAATTTAGGAGATTTAGGTGGATCCAGTAAAGGAGGCTGGGATAAGTAGCCAGTAAAATGTGAAAATCAGAGAATGGTGGTGATGCAGAAGCCAAATCATGAACAGTTTTCAAGGAGGGAGTGACCACAGTGTCAATCCATCAATAGTTTGATTAAGAATCTTGGTTGGATTTGGGAGTATAGGAACCATGAATGACTTTAGAAAGTGTTGTTTTGCTGAAATGGTGGGTGTGAACATCTGTCAGAATGGTTTTAGAGATAATTAAAGAGGAGGAAGTAGAAACAATGAGTTTATACAACTCTTTTAGTGCAGCTTTGGTATAAGGGAGGATGGAAAAAAATGAGATATAGATGTAGGAAAAGTACTCATGGTAGGAACTTTTATGATAGAAACTTCTATGAGAATACTAAACACTTCACGCTGTTAGGCATCATATAACAGACAAATATAAGGTATAATTGCTGGGTGAGGTCCTTGAAGAGGTGAGAGAGAAAAGGAGAGAGGGCCTCAGAGCCTCAGTGACAGGTGGGTGGGCAGAGTGTATGCGTTTAGATCAAGAGAAGTAGGTAGATGTGGTATAAACTACTGGAATTTCTCATTGGTTCAATTTTTTCGATGAAGAAGGCAAGACCATTAGCTCAGGAGGGAGGAAAGATGCTAGGGATCTGAAAAGAGGGAGTAGATTGTGACAGTAATACAGAGGACAGGAGAAAGACTGAACCTGGGAAGTGTTACCTGACTGGCAGCCCCACAGAGGTTAGAGGGGAGAAGTCAATGTGAACATGGCTTTTGTCTGTTTTTCCAAACAAGATATAAATACTGTTGAATATAGGTAGAGTGTTGGAGTTAATCAGGGTTTTGCATGACAAATACAATGCAGGGAGACAGAGGTACAGGAGAATAGAATATAGTGAAATAGAAGGGACCTGCAGTCTAACAGATAGAACAAGAGGACACAAACACTGAGAGACAGAGTAAAGGTGATAGATAATTTGAGCCTGAGTCTCTGAGAATGGGGTCAGAAAATTTGACATTTGGATGATAAGAGCAAACATGATTAAGTTTTAATCAGAGAGAAGGAGAATTAAAATTCTTATCATGGTGGTTCAGCAGCTATTAACATTATTATATCCTAGGGTTTCTATAAGAGGAGGTATTTCTTTGTTTTTAATTGTGAAATGTTTTTATTTATGTTCCAGAAAATAAGGGAAACAATTATAATGGTTATAATTTGAGAAATAAATACAATCATTTTTGTTCACATTGATTTCAAAGATGGGTGTCACAATTCTTTACAACTATTGGAATACAAAATGTTTTGAGATTTTTAAAACTTGAATGTGATAAGTGTGCTTTGGCCTAATAGGAAATAACCAGCATGCATTGTGGTAAAATGGTAATGCATTGACTTAGATCAGAAATTATAGGTGCTAATAATATCCATCAATGAGTTTTTGAACAGTTTTTAGGAGGTACTTCTTAAGCACTGACGAAGTCCACATAGTACAGGTGGAAGAGCTGAGAGGCCAAGACATTAGAGGAATCATCAGAAGACACTAAAATCACCAGAGTTAGACCTAGGTGGAAGAAACTCTTCCAGGTTTGGTTGGTAACATCCTGGTTTCAGCACTGAAAATCTTGTGTCCCAGAAAACTTAGTCGCAGACAAAGACTTTTGCTGGGACTGTCCCTCAGGCCCAGCTAAACCAGGACAGTTAAAAATCATATTTAACACAAAGTACTATTAAAGTTAATAAAGTGAACCAGGTCCTAAAATCTTGGGAAAAAAATGAGGAAGAATGGAGTACAGAGGACTACTAAAAAGGAATGTTGCTGGATGTCACCTTGAGTTTTCACCAAGGTGCAGAAGAAGAAGGTGGGAGTGATGGGGGAAATAACAGTAAAAGCCAAAAGGACAGGTAGCCTTTCTCTATAGGAAAAGGCCAAGAGAGCATTCAATGAGAATGAACATGGAAGGAGTGGGTAATTTGCTGATGCTTGGTTATGAATGAGAAACAGGAATAACTCAAATCGGAGATAGAAATATGAGTAAAGCTCAACCATGGAGAACCAAAAACAAAAAAAGGAAGGAGATATTTTTTAAACATATGAGGAAATACTAAGTAAAATTCAGAGACAACAATGGTAGACTACTTTCCTAATAAAATGTAAATTACCCAATTTAACTTCTTAGAAAAGAAAATGTAAATGACCTAAGACTATAGAACAGTTTAGATAATAAAGAGATATCATTAAGAAATGACCAGTTATAAGAGATTAGCTCAAAGTGGAATTCTTTCTTAACTTAAAGAAAGTATTTTTTTTTTCTCAGAACTACTGTAATCTTTAGGGAAAGTGTGGGAAGCTAATTCCCTTTATTAATAAACCTGATTAAAAATAGTCCAAACATTTAAACATATTATTATGTCTATAGGTGAAAAATTTACTAAATAAAATATTACCAAACAGAATCCATCAGTTTGCCTCTAAAATGATTTAATATGAGTAAGTGTGATATTCTAGTAATACAAGGATTACTCCACATTAGCAAATTTCTTAAAATGCTATTTTTCTATTTTCCAAAGTTCTTCCCAGAAATCATCCTTATTTTAAGGGGGTTAATTTTTGTACTTTATACTTTCCTATAACTGTTATTTACAAATTTATTTAATAACCTCTTATAAATATTTTAACTTATCTTTGTTTTACCTTTTTCCCAATTTCTTGTGATTTTGTGAATCCTCTTCCTAATGCCTAAATATGTGTATTTTCCCTATTCTCCTTTTTTCCTTAACCAGGTTCATGAGGGGTTGTTGTCCATTTATTGACCTTTTCAGAATTCTGCTTAAACCCTTTTTCTTTCTACCTTTTCTCTTTCAACAAGTTTAACTGTTTCCTTTAAACATTCATCCTTATCTGCATGTTTCCCCCTTCCCATCTTTTCTTTTTTTTTAGCTTATCTTTTCCTTCTATTTCTTAAGATAAATTTAAGGTTCTTTTATGTGTAGTTTTTTCAATGACACTCAGGACCATACCTTCTCTGAATATAAGTTAGTACCCATGGGT
Source organism: Glaucomys volans (assembly GCA_020662805.1). Lineage (NCBI taxonomy): Eukaryota > Metazoa > Chordata > Mammalia > Rodentia > Sciuridae > Glaucomys > Glaucomys volans. The sequence goes on along the minus strand of JAJEJO010050702.1, from coordinate 364,464 downwards.
TTCAGCATCGTGTGCTCTAGTGCTTGCTTTCAGGATAGTATATTTGTAAATAGCCTTTATTTTATCAAGAGTTACTTAGCAAAAAGTTCCTTTTTTAATTTACCATTTTAGCCATTTTTTAATAAATTTATTTAATTTGTTTTTATGTGGTGCTGAGGATTGAACCCAGCGCCTCACATGTGCTAAGCAAGCACTCTACCACTGAGCTACAGCCCCAGCTCCAGGAGGATGTTCTTTAATACAAAACAGAAAAAGTGTTTTTCAAATTATCTTCTTTAATTCTAAGTAACAAATGTGACCTGAAATATATAAATCTTTTGATAATTTTACGACTTTTTTCATGTATGTGTAGACTAGTATGTGACCAATTTTTAAAGTATTTCAAGCATGTAACAAAATGTAAATATACTTTCCCCTTTCAAAACATAATAGTTTTTCATTGATTGAATTCATCCAAACACCATTCTTGCTTATTTTTGGTTTGTGTTATTTGTCTAGTTCTAAAGGAAATATTTTGAAATCCCTCAGTATAACAATATTTTAAATATTTTTTCTTGCATTTCTAATAAGGATGTACTTGGCTGCAATACTATGAGTTGCATATGATGTACTTTCTTGTCTTGATGAACATCTTGACTATTTAGGACTTTTAGACTTAAATTCTCCCTTACTTGATATTGATATTGTCAGCATAACTTTGTATTCATTATTTTCTATATTTTATCACTTTAATATACTTTAGTATACTTATTAACATACTTAAATATACTGGGGTAAACTTTTAAACCCACTGACCATTCCTGTCACATGTCGTGTTATCTGTTACCAGGTGGTCTTCTTTCAAGAAAAATTTGAGTGGATGATGTAGTGCATCAATACAAATGACCACAAACTCGGTGACTTAAAGTAACACATACCTATTATTGTGTAGTCCTGTTGGTGGGAAGTCTGACACGGTGTTCACTGGGTTTTGTGTTTCTCTCTGGAGGCTCTGGAAAGCATTTGCTTCCTTGCTTAGTCCAGCTTACAGATTCCTCCTGCACTTGTTGTGCAAGCCCTCTTTCTCCTTCAAACCCAGCAATGTTGCACCTTTCTGAGTATTCTTCTGTAGTCAGACTTCCCACTGACCATTCTCAGGGAACTCCCAAGTCTTGAAGGATTCATGTCCTCAGATTGAATAATCTAGAATCGTATCTCTGTCTGAAGGTTCATAATTTAGTCACATTGCAAAGTCCTTTTGCCATGTAAAATAATATATTTATGTATTATTGGAATTCTGATGTGGATCTACATTGGGCAGAACATTATTCTCCCTACTGTCTAAGGTGCCCTGGGACACCTGTCTCTCCTGTCTCTTAGGAATTTTCCTGTGTGTCTCTTCTTTTTAATTATATGACTTAGTATCCTGTCTGTATATTCACTATCACTCTATCATTATATTATCAGAATTATTTACATATGCTTCTCTTCTTCTTAGAAATTAAAGATTCTCTTCTAATTTATTATGTATATGTATCATATATATATATATATCACTGAATATTTTCTGAGAAGACTAGTAAAATAGAAATTATTTGAATTCTTGCATTTTCCTAAATATTTTTCACTCTAATTAGTATATACTATCATCCCCAGCTAGGATTTTAGGCTTCTGTCTTTTCTTCTCATGAACTTATGAGGTTTTCTTTTTCATTTTCTGATATTTTTTATTGCTGCTACTGAAAAGCCTTATGCCAAACTATTTTTCTTTTGTATGGGATTTTCATTGGAAATTTGTAAGTGTTCCCCTGGTGTTAAAAAATTTTGCCCAGATATTTCCAACATGTGTGCCTTTAAAATTTTTTTTTAAATTTTATAATTTTTGTTTATATCTTGCTGGACCTCAGCAAGTCCTTCTAATCCACATATTCAGATTCAAGTCATTCTTTAACTTAGGTAAATTTTCTTCCTTCCTTTTTAGAAATATAGACTTCCTTCCACGTATTTCTTTTTCTTCTTTTAAAATCCCCATTATTTAGGTCCATTAGATCTGCTTTCCAGTATTTCGTGCCTTCCCTCATGGTTTTCATCTGTTTGTATTTCTTTTCTCTATATTCCAAAACATTTCTTCCATTTAATCCTTTGGGTTTTAATTTTGAGTCTTACTAGTGACAAATCTTTTCTTTAATTCATTCATTAAATGTTTTAAATTGAAAAATTAGAGCTGGGGCTATAGCTCAGAGGCAGAGCGCCCAAACACCTAGGATGTGTGAGGCACAGGGTTCAATCTTTAGCACCACATAAAATTAAACAAATGAAATAAAGTAATTCTGTCCATCTACAAATTTAAAAAAAAATCAGTCCTTTGAGGAGCTATAATTTAATGTCTAGGTACCTTGGTCCCTAGAGGAGTGACTGTTTTGCTGGCCACATTTGGGGATATTCCCACTGGACTTAGGCTGCGCTTCTGGTGCTTCTGGGGCAGCAGCATTCCTTGGTGTGCTGGGAAAAAATAGCAACTTCTTTTCCTGCGGGTTAATTTGTAGAGTCATCCGTTTCCTTCTTGGGTTCCAGAAAATGCTGATTTGTAGCCCATAAATTTTGAAGCCTATTCATCTCCCCAGGTCAGAGAGAGTGTCCAGCCACCACAGATGGGCCCTGAAATGCCTCAGAAGTCAAGGATGCAAGCAGGTCCTGAGAAGAACCTATGAGCAAGATGGTACTGCTGTTGTGTTGCTATTTTGTTTTGACTGTTGAAAGTCTAGGGATCTCTGCTGACCATGCTCAATCCAGGATCCCAAATCTTCATTTTCTCGGTAAAAGAATCCTGAGAGAAGAAACATTATGTATGCCAAATGTAAAAATAAAAGCAAATGCTGTGGGAAAATATTTGTAGTTGATATGTTCATTTCCATATCTTCTCATATTAAAATTTAAGAAACAATGATCTCCTAGCTTGAGTCAGGCAAATGTATGCACTTCATGTATACCATTTTAGTTCCACAAAAGAAAAAACAAAGACCTACAAGCAGACATCTAGAGATAAGAAGTAAGTTTAACAAAGTCCCTCCAGTTGTAAATCCAGGATTCAGACCCAGATCTTTTGATTCTAGTTCTGGTATGTTTGCCATTATTGCACAGAATTGCACTGAAACAATGGAATATTACACCCTCAGGTTTATAGAGTGTCCACTCAAGAAATGTGCATTCTAATAGCATTTATGTATCTTTAGAAAGTCATAGTTTCTCTTAATAACTCTTGCAATAAATTCATGCTTGCTTTAAATTTACAAAAAGTTCCTCTACTGACAAATTTGAATGCTTGCTTCTGCTAGAAAGTCAATATGTCATAACTCTCACATCCTCTCTCTTTGCTCTACTGCCAGGAAATTTAATTCAGTCAAGTTTAAGACTCAATTGTAGTAATCAAATCATCTTGGGTAACTGATAACAATGAAATCCTTTTCATAAAATTAAGGGATTGTCCTTCTCTTTCTAATATTTTTTCCTTTAAAATACCAACAAATAATTTTGAATAAATAAAGAAAATTGATAGTGGATAAAAATAAATTGTAACTTTTACACTTTTTTTGACAGATATTGAGGTATTCTGAATACATAAAATTTGAGAACCACTGAGTTAGCCAAAGTGTTTATTCAGTATAGATAAAAAGCAAGATAGTCAAACTGCCTTAATTACTTAAGGAGAATTTGGAAGGGTTGAAAGGAAATCATTGGGGGAGGAGAGGTGAAGAAGAGGAGATTGAAGAGAGAGAAACGAATATACAAACCCTGGGAATACAGAGTCCGGAGAGAAGCAATGGCCAATGAAAATCCCCCAAGAGATCTGGAGGCAGAGCCCTCTCCAGCTAACATCCTGGGCCTTTCCTTCAGATTTTGTCCCTGGATGTATCTCAGTTGGCCTTTTACTACTTGTGTCACATCAAGACAGCTCTAAGACAGTTACCTTCCACAGTGTCCACCTGGAATATGGACATTCATGCCCCTTGCTACAGATTTCTGTGCTACTCTCTCCTTTCCCCCTCCTACCAAAGTTATTCCAGCCTCCTTTAGGCTTCTCAAAAAATAAAATGATCAGCATATTAACA
>JAJEJO010050702.1:198271-360366 GCA_020662805.1 Glaucomys volans | reverse complement strand
AGCCTCCTTTAGGCTTCTCAAAAAATAAAATGATCAGCATATTAACATGTACCCCCAACATGTAGATGATGTTTGTCCAACTCTTAAAAGTACTCCTTCATGGTATTTTGCAGAACCACTAAAAAACCCAGGATCCACTATTCTACAGGTCTGGTAAGTTTCAGTTGAGGGATAAAATTTCTCTCTGTGTGGACACCCCCAAACTCAATTGAAAGTTCTTCTAGGACCCCCTTCCTTGATGTGAAATGGTGGGCAAAGGTGGTCCTCAGGGAAGGAATGAGAAAATCTAATTTTTCTCCAAGTCTGTAGCTCATTCTTCAATTCTTGCTTCAAACAGACTGAAATGTTTGCTCAAGCATCATAGTCTCGGACTAGTTCTTCTCCCTGTTTTCTGTACCGTTTATTAAATTTGAAGGCAATGATTACCCATTGTCTTTTAAAGACTCAGTTATGGGACTGCTTTTCTAGACACAGACTGAGATTTGTATTCAGTATGTGTGTTGGAAAATTTTGCTTCGTAATATCTACACCCATGATAAGAAGTGGGATTGGGAGAAGGAGACATGGGACTTGAGTGGAGTTCCAACAAGACTCTCATCCAACTCCAAGGGAGCTCTAGAGCTGAAGGGTACTTCAGAGTTTCCCCAAATTGAGACAAGGACTTGAACTCTGCAGGAAGGGAATATAACCTTGGGAAATGGGGGAAGGGGAAGTAATAAAAGAATGAGTTACTAATCTATTCAATAAGGAACTTCCGTGCTATTTTTGCTTGGCTTGCTATTTTTGATGGTAATTTGCCATGCCATTGCACATGAGTTTTTATTGCAGAAAATAAGAAATACCATCTTAGGTGAATGTCAACTTTCCTTAAATCTCAGTATCTCAAATAGAAAAGTTCTCAAAAATGACACCAGCATCAGAAGGTACCATTAGTCAAAACCATGTTTGTCATATTGGTAGAGATATCATTCAATCTAACATCTTTCTTCTAACCAAAGAATGCATTCCCCTCATCCCCATCACAAGGGCTTTGAATTTATCACCCCTGTTTTCTATAATTAGACCTTTGGAGACCCAAACAAATAACACAATCACTTGGAACTTGAGTGGAAACTAGCCCCCAAAGGGCACATTGTATTTTCTGTGGAGATTTGCTTATTACTCCTAGTGAAAAAGATCTACACTCCATTCACAATGTTTGCATTGGCACAAACCACGCCACAGAAAGGAACATTACTGAAACATAAGTATTTTCCCCATCTAATGCAGATTCACTTAGGAAAGTTGATGTGCTCAAATGATTTCTAGTGGTGGTACTGTATAACTAAGTGGAAAAAATGCTTTCAAAACTTGCATGTACTGTTTGAGTTTGGGCAAATTCCTTTTCCTGTCATTGTCTCAATCTCCATCTACAGAGGCACTGGGGGAAAGAGAGACAGGAAAATGGATGCCTGTTCCATGCAACAGCAGGGTTTGTTCTATGAATGAAGTGCATTAAACAAATAAACAGATAAAACTCATTCAAAGATCGAATGTGCAATGAAACAAATCATATGGTTTTTCTCAAAGTCTCATATTTAATGAAACAAATCATGATTTTCTCAAAGATGTCATAAAAGGACACAGCTATTTGTAGATTGAGAATGCATTAGAGTTCCATGTAATATGACTTAATCTCTTAAAAGAGATTTTCATTCAATCATCTTGATGTGGAGCCCCCCCCCCTTGAACATTGTTAACAGGCAATTGATGCAAGTGGCTTAGAGCTGTGCAGAAATGCTGAAATTCTTTTCATATTCGCTGAGCCCTGGCAGTGTTTATTTCAATGACATTCCAGATCATGACTACTTTTGTTTCTCTCTAGGAGACATAATATTTAATAAAGATGCATCCTTACATTATAAGCATTATAACAAGAAAGGATTTTTGTTCCCAAGTAATTTTTCATTCAGGTATTCTAAAAAGAAGTAATAGCTATATGCCCTCCAGGATATATGTATGAATTAATTATGCTCAAGGGCACAAAAATGGCCTTCAGCTCTGAGCTTCCTGCATTCCTTTCTTTAACCATTAGCAAAATGAAGTAGATTACAGTTCATGCTACCTTTGACAGGTATTTGAAATGAAAAACACAATCCACACTAACCTTGCACCTTTTGGCATATAGGAAGCATTTGGTTTTCTCACTATTCAATCACTACCATCTGGTTTTGCAGGTGATTAACAGCTTTCTTCCTGTTACTTCGCCAGCCTTAACTTTTATTGAGTACAATCAAGGGTAGAAAACTCTTATGCAATTGAACTTGGCAGGAAAGGGTGGTTATAGATATGCTCATAGCCCACTCAGAAAGACTTTAAAGAGCCACTGTGATAGATCTAACCTCAGGAAGTTCTGCAAAACTGTCAATTGTTGCTTGTAAACTGTGCAGCTTGAAATAGGAAAAACATGTATTTCCCTGTCAGGAGGATGCAAAGCTTGGCTGAAATTCTTCTGGGCTTATCCATCTCACTGATGTTAAAAATGAGCTATTGATTTTCCTCACACCATACAATCTGTAGAGGAAAAGTAGCAGAAGTGCATTCCTGGTAAGAAGTAGGCCAAGGTTATTATGCTATAAAAATGAAATGCTGGAAAAGTTTTGACAACATGTAGAACTAATTAGAAAGCACCACTCAGAACACAAAGCAAGTTACCATTGTATGAAACATTTAAAGGTTTATGTCCCAAATTTCATCTCAGTTTATTTTACCATTAAGTGCAATGCTGGACTAGCATGTAAACTATTAATAACACTTCCTTCTCTGCAAATAGATGACATTCAAAAAAACATATTCTTCCAGAAAAAACATTCAAGACAGTGGGATCATTTCAGAGACATTCATGTATGACTCATTAGAAGAAAACAGTATCATGATGAAGAAAAAAGATGAAGTGAATAGAAAGCTACTTTTGGGTCTAAAAATGTAGCATTAAAAATCTAGTCATTATCTTTTAATGTATCCAAATTAGAAAACTAAGCTTCATGTTCATAAGAAGGAATTAAAACTGTGACAGACCCAATGCCTAGGACAGTGACTGGTACATGGGAAATGAAAAATATATATAGATATCTACGCTGGAAAAAATACATATGTATTTGCTTTTAATTTGTTATACCACAATATTCATATCAAAACATCTGCTGACAGCTTGACAAACAAGTAAAGGTGATTAACTGGCATGAATTTAGTAGTTCATAGTGAAATGGACCAAACAACTTATAGAGGGCAATAAGGAGCAATAACTCGAATTCCAGAGACAAATCGTAATACAGGCACGTGTCCTCTCACAGCTAGCTCATCTGATTGACCCACACAGGTCCTCATTGTGTCATAGAGATCTTAACATACTCGGGAGTTGTGCTTTATTTCATCTATCTAGTACACAAAAGAGCCTTTACAAATGCCTTTTCCAAAATCATTAGTTCTCCAATCAAGTGTATTTAATCCATTAGGTTAACACTGCCCCAACCTCTTAGGACTTCTTAATCTTGAATGAGGACATTATAGTGAGGGTGTGACCACGTGAGCTCTGTTTCAGATTGCTAGGTTTAAGCCCTGCCTTTGCCCACTCACTAGCTATGATATCTCATTTCAGCTAATTGTGCCTCAGTTTCACCATGTATAAAGTGAACCTGAATATAGCACTATTGTAAGAAAGAATTAGTTAATTATTTAACTTGGTTAATACATATGAAATACATATGAAACATATGAACAAAGTGAGTATAATATAAACATTGATTATTATAATTATTCATGGTTTATTTTAACATAGAATATAATTTATTATAAGCAAAGATAAACACAAAAGTGAAATAATCAGAGTGAAGAAAAATCCAAATGTAACATGCTAATTCATGACCCATGACTTGATTTTGATCAGTTCTTTTTTTTCTTTTTTTGGTTTCCATTTTACCAGTCTTGAAGTTTCAGAAGCTTATTTGGGGTAAGAACTTATTCTTATAAAGCATTGTTATATTTCACAATGAACAACCTATAGCTATGTATCTTTGTGAGGTCATTTGTGTGATGGTTTTCCCCACAACAAAGCAGAGTCAATTTTGCTCTCCTGAATCATAAGGTCACACACCCCTCCTGAGTGGACAGTGAATCCAGCTGTCCAGAAGTCACCTTGATCCCTCTTCCTCATTTTCCACATCAAATTCATGAGTCCTGTGTTTCTTATTCATCCATTCCTCTATAACTACAGAGCCACCATCCTAATCAGTGACATCATCTTCTTTATTCCAGCTATATTGGCCTTCTGTACTCTTTAGAATTGGGACTTTGTATTTGCTATTCCTGAAAGATTGTCACCTAAGCTTCTCAAAAGGTGCTTAACTCCAGGCATGGTGGCGCACGCCTGTAATCCCAGCACTTGGGAGGTTGAGGCAGGAGGATTGCGAGTTTAAAACCAGCCTAGGCAACTTAGCGAGGCCCTAAGCAACTCAGTGAGAAACTGTCTCTAAATAAAATACAAAATAGGGCTGGGGATGTGGCTCAGAGGTTGAGTGTCCCTGAGTTCAATCCCCCAGTAACAAAAAAAAAAAAAAAGGAAGGTGTTTAACCTCTCAGCTTTCAACTTTTCAACAGTTTTCATATCATTTTCCCAGAGAGTTCTTCCTTTCCATTCAAAGGTATGTCTTCTACCCCTGTGCCACATTATTGTATTTATTTCTGTGTTGTCTGAACAGGTCAAAATGCATAATGTGAAGCCCTAACCTCCAGTATAATGGTGTTTGGAGATGGAGCTTTTGGGAGGTAATTAGCTTTAGATTCCCATGTTGGAACTAGTGCCCTTATAAGGAGAGACCAGAGAGACTGCTTCCTCCCTTCTCTCTACCATCTGAAACCACTGAGAGAACTGTGAACCTACAAACTCCAAGGAGAGCCCTCACCAGAAACAGAACTCTGCCAGAAACCTTGATCTTGGATTTTTTCAGTCTCTAGAACTGTGAGAAATAAATTTCTGTTGTTAAACCACGTAGTTTATGGTATTTTAAAAATGGCAGCCTACACTAACACAATTTCCTAAACTGTATATCACCAGCTGGATTTATCTTGTTTATTTGTTTAACTCCATAGGGCTAGGACACTGCTACAGCCCAGCACCTGGGATACTCAATGACACACACAGTAGATACTAGCAATTTTTAGACAAATGAGCAATAGTGTAAAGATAAGATGTTTTCATCCAGAAGTGATATTTTTTCATTTTACCTGAGGATGAAATGTTGAAGTTCTAGTAGAAATTTAACTTAAAGTCCACCAATTGAATCACAGATTTCTCTCCCTCACATTTTAAAAAAGAAGTATACCTTCTTAGACAACTACTTGCAAACTCTTCCTTAAAAAAAAATGCCCTGCAGTATAGAATGTACAAGTGACTGGTTAGGAAATTATTTTTATTGCAGAGAGACCCAATCTGGCAAACATGGGACTTCTTTATTTCATTCTTGAGTTTAGACTTGATTAAGTAATTCTGGAAGGCTAATGACAATGGGCATTCCATCGATTTATTTACTTTATTAATTGAAAACACAGTCCTGTGAGGAAAAACTTTTTTTAAAGGAATTAAAGATGGAAGTCCATAAGTTTGGGCAAAGGGCAATGGGTCAACATAGAAAATAAAAATTAATGACAAAAGGGAAGGACGATTTTGGGTGAAACATGGCGTTCCTCATCCATCCCCCTAAAAAAAGTGGGGAATATATAACATATTCAAAAGAAACTGGAAAGAGCTATCTTGCCAAGATTCATAGAGATGGTTGGGGACGAGGTAGCCTGGGAAGTTACACCATAGAGCAGAAAAGGTGGATCCCCATTTCTAGCTCCATTTGAAGCATAGTGTGGACATGGCCACCCCAACATTAAGCCAGAACAATTCACATCCAGAATGGTCACAGCACAGAGGAGGGGGAGGACATCCTGTCTTGGTGACTGCTCATGTTTGGCCTCTATGATAGCAATTATGATCTCAATGGAGAACAGGATAGGGCACCAAGAGAAACTCCCCCAAAGACTCCCAGAATGAAAGGACCTTAGTTAAGGTGACCTGTTAAGAATGAGGAACCGATTCTGTTGTTGGATCTTTAATTTCTACTTCTTGGCTGGTATGCTAGGTTCACAATACATAAGTTCATTCTTCACTGGAACTCTTGTCCTCAGTAGGATCAGTAAATCCTGCTCCAGCTGATGCTCTTCCATACATTTCAAGTACTTGAATAATATTCATATGGTGCTTTACTGTATACCAAATCATCACAGAAACTGAATAATGAGAGAAAAAATGGGGTCCAAGGGAAGAGCTTGGTGAATTCTCAGGGAAGAATCAAGAACTTCCACTTTAATCTCTGATTCTTAATCAGACTGAGAAATTCAGTGCTTAAAGGTAAAGCTGCTCAGAGTGCTTAGCATGTACAAATAAAATGCCTTAAGTCTTAGCATCCCCTCCCCACTTATCTAGTACCCTCCAGGGACCCCAGGAAAAAGGAGAGATATAATCAGCATCAATGGAGCCTTTCTTCCCTCCTCTATTCTAGCTCAGTCTTTGAGCAACCTTAAACAGGCCATTCTGAAGAATCAGCCCAGAGAACACTGCAACCAGGTTAGGGGGCCTCATGTGAAAAGGAGCTCTATCCAGGCTGTCTTATCCTGATTTGTATAAGTTATATAATTGTGAAATATCAAAATAGTCTACCCTTGATATCCATGCATTATAAATATCATTTTATAAAAGATAAAAGTATTATCACTTTAATGAAGAAAATTCAATAAATTCCTAATTGAAAGGAAGGAACAGAAAATTATTGTATAGTTTTGTATTCAAGGAAGGATTATAGCACCTAAGTTCATAACATTCTCCATATTCCATTACGACCTACCATTTTACAAATGAGAGATTTTATAAGAGATTTAATGAGAAAGAATCGATGAAACCAAGCCTCCATCTCCAGAATTATTTTCTTTAAAAATTTTTGGTCAGTTTTGGAACTCTTAATTATACAGTTTTCACTTTAGGCTCATCTTTCCAAAAGACTATGACTATTAAGAATTAAGTTGTTCTCCTCTGAAATTGTCATTAATTTATCTTTGAATGAAACATGAGAGTATTAACTGACCTTTCCTTTCTACTATTCATATTTCTGCAGCAAAATTTTATCTCTTTCTTAAGCTGACATTCTGATATGTCTAGAAAACTTTGGAATGGCCCTGACTCATACGTTTATTTTCATGAAGTCTGAGAAACTTCCTGGAAAAGAATTCATCTATACTGAAGGAGGAATCAGCCTTGACACAATTATAACAAAAACTTTGTCATTGAAGGAGAATAAGAAATTTGAGTACAACATAGTGGCTGTCACTCAAATACATCTCCAACCTGGATGCATGTCTAGAAGGAGAGAGAAAACATACTGTGAAACCGAAAGAGTGATTTCACACAAAAACACTGACGATGTTGGTGGATAGGTAGTGCTCCTTGGGGACTCCTCTGACAAATTATAAAACAAGGGGAAGAGAGGCATTCTACCCCTACATTTATCTACTGTGGGATTTGCATGCATTGGCAATGATGCTTAGGGGAGCAATGGCAGAGCCTACTAGAAGATTATGGTGCCCAAAGGTACATTTGGAATCTAACGAAGCAGCAGCAAAGTCCTAAGTAGGCATAACTGTTCATGAGAACACATGAGCCACCCTTTGGGTTTCCTAGAAATACTTGGTGGTGAACAATGCAGAAGTTGGGTGCAAACAGGTATAAGATACTATAAAATCTATTTCCAATAATGTTATTTAATTTTATTATAAAAATAAATTATCAAATGAAATTATAAGTAATAAAATAAATACTCCAACAATAACCTCATTTCTACCCACAAGCTAGAGGTGCCTTATAAACTCAAATTTTATCCTGTTTAGCTTCCGTCAATTGAGCTTGTAGGTTTAGAGGGTGGAATGGGATGAGGGAGGACCTCGAAATAGGCAGCACGTTTCCATGAGCTATTACAGTAAGTTTATTTAACTACAAAGTAATTAACATAATTGTAATGTATGCGGCTGTTTACACCCACTAATTGTTCATACAATTCCAATGTTCTCCCACATCTTCCAGTTCTTGTTTCCATTTCTTCTACTAGGGCTTTAGTCACTGTAGAAATGAGATCAAAATGTACATAGTAGTAAAGCCATAAGTTGGAGCCTCAATTAAAACACTGTATCTTTTGCTTCATATAATGAAGTAAATCTGTCAGCGTAATCATGTTTTTAATTGCTCACCTAAGGAAAACTGAGATAATCTTCAGGCATCATGTACATATACAATGTTTCTGTATAAAATATATGCGGATTTAAATGGAGCAAATTATGCTATGTGCATGTATGTATTTGTCACAATGAATTCTAATATTATGTGTATTATAATACACTAATAAAGATATAAAATATCACTGTGCCCAAAATAATACATACATATATATTAGCTTATGTGCACATGTTCAAACATATTTTTACTTTTATGTACACACATATATGTTTCATATATATTTGGTATCTATTGTTCAAATGCCTATTTATTATCAACTCTTCAAACATGACTATATTTGACTCTTTAGAAATATTTTCATGGAATGTCATTGTTGTTTTTGGGTGGTGGTTTCTAGTGGATGAGCCACTTTTGTCCTAGGTTAATGGGGGACACATTGTCCTACTAATAATTTTTTAAATTCATAAATCCGTCTAGTTAGGAAATTTTAACATTTTCAGAAAGGTTATAGGGAGAGATGTAGAGATCATGTGCTTGTTGAAGAAAACTGCTTTAGACATTTTAAAAATAAAAAATGCTTAGTTTTGGGCATTTATACGAGTACAAATGTAAAACTGTAATGGGCAAGGTGACACTGGTTCAGCATAGGTACATTAACGAAAATCACAAGTCAAAGTTCCATTCAGATTGTGTGACCCTTTTGTCTAGTTTCATGGAAAAAGCATTAATAGGGACCCAGGTCTCATCTTGTAAGCAACATAAAAAGTAGTCTTGACCTAGGGCCAAAAACAAACATTTACAGGCAAAATTAAAGTGTAAAAAGAACATTTAAAGTATTCTGCATTTTTCATGTTGGATTTTAGGACTCTGTTTGGAGAGGAGAAATGAGAGAAGCTAGTCTTCTCTTAGCATCAGGAGAGAGGTGGAAAAAAAGCAGTGGATAGAAAGGCAAAGAAAACATTGGTAGTTAGATCAGGATCTGCCATATGCCTAAGGCATAATGACAAAAACTGACACAGGTGTTTTACCCTATAATTTTACAGCATGTAAAATTGGTTTATATCAGTGAGTATTACAATAATAGTAATTCCATTACTTAGTAGTTGTCAATCATAAATTTGATACTATGCTTTTCTGAACCTTAGTTTCCAATCTTTACAATGCAAAAAATGTTCTTCTAAATATCTTAAAATAATTATGAGGATTAAAAGAGAAAAAGTCCACACAAGCTCTCCATGTATACAAAATGGCTTTGATAAAAACTGCATTTAATACAAACTTGATCCATGTGTTCCCATGCACAGACATAAAGGTTTAGGACTGTTTTACAAAGTAGCAGGAAAGAAATAAGGGTTGGTGGGAAAGAGGGAAGGTGGAAAGAAAAGGAGAGAATCCATCAGCCAATCTAGCTTATGACAGGCTTTCTCTAAAAAATAGAAATAAATGAATCTGATTTAAGCTGAATTTATTCCATCTGACACAATACTCTCCTCTGCTGAACTTTTATCAGAATGATTAAACCAAATAGAATATAAAAAAAATTACTAATTCACTTGCCATATGTTTAGAATTTATACAAACAAATTTATACTGCTTTATAGTCTTGTTTTAGACTCTGTGAAATCTGATATGCAAAGAAAATTTAAAATATGTATATATATATATGGAAGGTTATACATAGGAAGAAAGTTTAAACCTCCTAAGAATAAACTTTTCAAGATGCCCTCAGGCTCTTTAGTAATATCATTTACATATAAATAATTGTCACCTAATTAGAAATCATTTTGATCTGTTCATTAAACAGGGCTCAAAGTGCTGCTAGTAAGCAATGCTTTCTCTGACTGGTTCCAATTATTGTATTAATTAAAATGTAGTTGAACAAACAAGCTCAGTTTCAATTACTTAATTAACTAACTAATATAATAGAAACCCAACAGTAAAAACAGTGCAATTTTACAATTAAGATAGCCAAAATCAAATTAGCTTCCCCAGGAAATGTGAATTATTGTGGTGATAATGCAGTTGTATTTATTGTTCTATTTTGGCTCTTTAATTCTCAAATAGTTCATATTTGTAACCCTTTGACTGTCTTTTCCTTACCTCTGTCATATCATAATGTTGACATGTCTGCTTTGCTTCCACAGCCAAGCAGCAAGACAGGTTTGTTCAGCCAGCTTATTCATAAATATTTGAATTTCACCAAGATGTGTTGCTTTGGTTGAATGATTTACAATGGAGAAAGAAAAGAAAAGGAGGCATTCTGATTTGCTAGAGTTAGCCCTGGTTCTAAGACACAAGAAAAATTAATATGAGAAGCTTGATTAACTTCCACGGCATTTTGTTAGTCTATTTAATTTCCAAATTCTTTTTCATACTTAGGAATTGTGTTAAGACTGTAGTTGCTTTCTTTGGGAGTGTCAGGAATTCCTAGAAAGGGTCTAGGGAATAAGCTTACTGATTTTGAAAATGTTTAGTTCTCTCATTCAATCTTAAAAAAAAAAAACAACAAAAAACCCAAAACAAGCAGCTTGCTTTTCATCTATAAAAATAGAGAGAGCCACCCCAAATAGAATGTCTATTATCAATAATACAAGCAACAATAGATGTTGGCGACGATGTGGGGAAGAAGGTACTCTCATACATTGCTGGTGGGGTCGCAAATTGGTGCAGCCACTCTGGAAAGCAGTATGGAGGTTCCTTAGAAAACAGGGAATGGATCCACCATTTGACCCAGCTATCCCACTCCTTGGCCTATACCCAAAGGACTTAAAATCAGCATACTACAGTGATGCAGCCACATCAATGTTTATAGCAGACCAATTCACTATAGCGAGACTGTGGAACCAACATTGATGCCCTCAATAGATGAATGGATAAAGAAACTGTGGTACATATACACAATGGAATATTATTCAGCCATAAAGAATAATAAAATTATGACATTTGCAGGTAAATGGATGGAGTTGGAGAGTAGCATACTAAGTGAGATAAGCCAATACCAACAAACAAAAGGCCAAATGATTTCTCTGATAAGTAGTTGATGGCACATAAGTGGGGGGAGGTAGGGGAAGAGTGGAGGAAGGATGGATTGTATGGAGGAAAGTAAGGGGAGGTAGGTGGGGAAGGAAAGATAATAGAATATGACAAACATCATTATACTATGTATATGTATGAATATGCAAATAGTGTGATTCTACTTTGTACACAACCAGAAAAACGATAGTTGTACTCCATTTGTGTACATTGAACCAAAAATTAAAAAAAAGAAAAAAATGGAGAGAGCCATACTATTCTGCCTGTGAACTCATCCCAGGTCACTGCCAATTCGTCTGGTCATAGCTCTCACTACAGTAATTCTGTGGGTATAGTTAGAGACATGAGGTGTAAGAAAGGGATCTCTTACAAGAATGAACTGTCCACACACAGGGAAGATACTGAAGGGGAAGTTGAACTCAGGAGTCCAGGAAGAGTGGTTTCCCTGACACCTTGTCCCAACAAGCACTGTCAGAAATGCCCGTCTCCTGCCAACTCTTCCTCACTGTCTTCCCCTCTTCACTGTGCTCTCAGCAGATGGTCTCCTCTTGTTGCCACGAAACTCCAATTTTTGGACTTACTTCAAATGTGTTTGGGCAGTGGAACGAATAAAACACTTGGGCTGTGTCTGGAAAGTTCTAAGAGCAACAGTACATTAAGCAGTGGCTGGGAGTGAACATTACAGTGGAAGAAGTGGAACTATGGCTTCCTTTTTCAATTTTTCTTTCCTCTTCCAGCATCCATCACCATTCCGGGCTTACCAAAGTGTTCTAATAAATGATTGGATAAACAGCAATGGATCAATAATGTTAGTCACTGTAGAAGGAAATCTTGCACTTGGGGGTCTGATTTGTCTGCCTTCTTTGTTTAATTTCTCTCTTTCTGCCTTTTCACAAGTTCTGTTGTTTTGATAAGTGAACTCTCTACAGAAACAATTTAAGTTACCACAATGTTAATTCTTATACTTTGTTGTAACCAAGACAAAAGCAGATTCATAGGGAATTGAAACTGACTTGCCTGGAAATTTAAATGTATTCGATACCAGTCTGAAACTGAGGAGGCACTTGGCTGAACTATGGAAGCACTGAATCTGATATTTCATTAACATTTCCTAGTGCTTTCAAACCGTGACCCAGTGCTCAGGCAACAATCCAGGATTCCTGCTATGCCTAATTTAAAATCCACCAGAGCCAACTGTCCTTCCTTTAAAGTTAGAAAATTAACATTAAGTCAATTCAACATTATGGTTTTCCAAATCCTTAGTGTCTAGTAATAGTGAACTAGGCAATTTGAACCTACTCAGTTACTGAGAACAGCTGGTAAAGATGGAACAGAGATCAAAATCATCTACCTGAAAGCATCAGAGAGAAGACAAAATAATGAGAAATAGAAGGCCAAGATCAGAAAGAGAAAGGAGTACAAATCCTGAAAGTTTAGACCATGAGTTTGGACTGCTTTTGCCCTAGGAGAATTTGTGATCTGAAGGAGACTGCTGAGGACTTAACAAAATTTTCATATTTTTCAAAGGGTGGGAACTGCACAGCAAGCTTGGTAAACCACCAGCATTTTGGATCACTATATTTCATGAGTAAACATGACCCAGAAGTTAACCAGCCTTCTCCCTTACTGTACCCTGATTCCTCACCCTCAGATTGCCCAAAAAATTTCACTTTGAAATTGGATTAAAGTAATCCCTGGTTATTAATGTTCCCAGGGACTTGCAGAAGCAAATAAAAAATTCTCCTAGAGGAATATAATATTATTCTATTATTCAAATTATTTCTAGGATTTTTTTTCAAACCAAAGTCCTACACACAGCCAATGATAAAACAAAGTCCATGAGGAGAAAAGACAACATGAATGAAAATGAGCAGAAAAGAATAGACAACAAGGAACACCCAGAGGCTCCCAGTGTCACTGGTCTCAAAGCCACTAAATAGAATTTAAAATTAAGTTTACTTCAACAAAGAGTTATTTACTACTCTTCTAGGTAAATTTATGGATATAAATCTGCACAGGTCATGGTCTCCACTTTCAGATAATTGACAGTGTAGTCATAGAAAACAATGTACATGTACACATATGAGACTTTCTTCCTTTAACTAGGGTTTTCATGAAGATAACAGCAAAAAAGAAAAAAAATAAAAGCAGTTTTTATCCCATTAAGTATCCAGGTAAGTGTGGCAGAGAAGCATTGATCAAAGAATGTCCTCAAGAAGTGAAAAATCAGTCTGCACTTCTCTGCAAGAAAGGCAAATACTACTATAAGCACAAATATTAGAAATAGGGATAACTGATCAAGGTGAAGGAGGGGCAGACTCACCTGACAAAGAAATGATTGGTCTGTGAGTGAAGTGCAGATTTTACTGTTGTTATCTTCTAAAATGACATGACTCGTTAACCTAAAAGCTTTAGCCACTCTGCTTCCCTTACAAGATAAGGTGTGTGTAACAGGCTTATTAAATGAACTGAGTGAGAAAGTACAATTTGCAGCTGGATGTAGAAATAAATCAAGCCCAGTCTGAATTAAAACCTGATAAGGAATAAGGAAGAGGTAAAGGAACACTTGCTTTTCTCTCCCCTCTTTAGTTACCTCTAGTTCTAGGACTTTTGGTAATGAAAATGGGTTAAGAAAAATTAGAGGTAGAGTCATTCTGTCAGATGGGACTCCATCTAACTCTCTTTTAACTGTTAGTGCCTTCCCAGTGTTAGCAACTAAATGCTGAATCTCTCATGAAATGCATCTGCAGGCTCTTTAGAGGGATCCTGACAGACACAATTCATGCACTGGGTGAAGCATTCTTTGGTGAGCCTATTCTAGACCCTTCCACAACCCCCACCATTTCCTGCCTGGCCAGACAGCTCCTTCCCAGAAACACTGGGCACTGTGCCTTGTCACCAAGACATCATCACCCTGAGACCCAGCTCTTCCATGGGTTGCCACTGGTGAGGCAGGCTGGGCCACAACAAGGCTGAGAGTGCAAACTGCCTGGCTGTTCCCCTTGCTCCAGGCTTGGTGCCACATGCACCTCCACTCAGCTGGGCACCTTCAGGATTCCCTAGTCAGGGAATATACATGGCCTCTGGGTCACGTGTGTTTCCCAGGGATTCACTCACTGCCTTTTACACTGGCGGCACTGGTGGAAAGGGCCTCAGGAGTTCCACAGTTAAGAAGCATCAGCTCAGGACTGAAATACTGACCTCACCTCCTCTCTTTCATTCTTGACTTAGGAGAGGAAAGAGAAGAGAAGAGGAAATGCCAAGTCCCTTCCTGTTAAACTTAAGAGTCTCTGCTTCTACTAATCCTCTTTTCAACACCTTGAATTCCTATATAAGCTAGAAGGAGGGGTGAAGAGAAGAGGAGAAAAACAATTCTGGACTGTTCTTGATAAGAACTGATGAAGTGTCTACTGTTCCTCTTAAAGGCAATTGTCCTTAACTGTGAGTCTTTAAACAAAATTGCACACATCTAATTTCTTAATTATGACTCAAAAGGTTTTCAAACTCTGACTTCTGGTTACTTCTCAGACCTTGCCTGGTGCTCCTACAGTCCAGGTTTTCTCACTCCTTGGAGCATCCCACACATGACTGGTTCTTTCATACCCCTCCCAAACTCTAGCCACCTATGCTCAAAATCTCTGCTGTTGCCTATTTGTTTTACCAAATGCTCATCCATTTTTCCTGATGTAAGCAAGCATTTGGTCCTAGGAAATATCCTTCCTTTGTTACGCATTGCTTCTTTATATATCTATCATTAAAAGCTATTGTGTTGAAGATGAATTATTGAATTCAACCAAACTATATGGAATATTTACCAAGAGATGTATTTTCTGCCCTTCTGTTGTTCACAGCCTCATTCTGATTACCCTAAAATTCCATAGGGCCAGAGGGTATGTCTCATTTACTTCTCGTTTCCAAATACAAAGTTAACACTGTGGGAAAACAGCTCACGCCTCCTCAAAACATGAAGGATTGTTGAGATGACAGGAGAACATTCTGTCCTCCCTCTCTTTCCTAAACACAGACATAGATCATGAAGATAAAAGGTATTCCTTTCCACCAGGAACAACAAAGGCTAACTCCTAGAGACTGCTCTAGACCCTTATTATCTGAAGATGGAGTCAGAGGTATCACATCGACAATCTTTACTAACCAGAATTCACCTGCCATTTGTTTACTTTGCACACATTGTTGCCCCTAGAGACTTGTCCTATTCCATACTGTTGTCACTTCTCTAAAAATATATGGTTCTTTACTGAATATTCTATGTAAGCTGGAATTCAAAGCTACCTCTTGGAGAACAACTCATTCCCTGTGAAATATACATGCTAATAAACTTCTGTTTGTTTTTCTTTTGTTAATCTGTTTTTCATTGTAGAGGTCTGTTCTAAATAGGAACCTATTGATTAAGAAAAAAAATCATTATTGTTTCCAGCTCACTCATAACTATTGAATGGATAATGAATGAGTTGATGAAATAAGTATTATAAAATGAAGAATCCAAATATAAACCCAGCAACAGGACAACACAGAAGAAAGAGATTTCAAATAAAAACTTTGAGGAAAATATTTTGGAGAAAGTGATATTTACTCTAGGATTGAACTGTGCACATACACCCCACCCACTACCCCCAGCCACCCTAAATTCGTATGTTGAGGTACTAACACCCAGTACTTCAGAAGGTGACCTTATTTAGAAATAAACTTGTTGTAGGTATGAGTAGTGAAGAAGAGGTCATAACCCAAGGAGTATGAGTCCCTAATCCATACAACTGGAGTCTTTAGGAAAAGGAAAGGAAATTCAAACAGCACACACACAGGCACAACACCATGTGAAGATAATGTAGAGGCCAAGGAGATGCATCAGAGATCAAGGGTTGCAAGCAAAGCTTCAGATGTTAGCAGAAAGAGGTGCACAACAGTCTCTTCCTGACAACCTTCAGAAAGAGCCCCACTGACATCTGACTTCAGACATAATGCCTCCAGAACTGTGCACAGTAAATTTCTGTTGTTTCAGCCATCCAGTTTGCTGTATTTTATTGTGGCAGCTCTAACAGACTAATACAGAAAGGTCAGATTCCCTCAGGTAAATGAATGCAGCACAGTAAAGCTTGAACGAAGGCCCAGAGTGTGAAGAATGCTGAGTGTATCCCAGGAATAACCAATATTCCCTGAGAGTCAAACAGATGTTGCATGGACTAGAAGACACACAGAGCCAGCACTCTATCCATGGATTTCACAACTGCAAATCCAATCAATCACACATCCAAAATATTAAAAAAACAAATTGTGTCTGCATTGAACATGTATAGACTTTTTTGTTGTTAGTATTCCTTAAACAATAGAGTATGACAACTATTTGCATAGCATTTACATTGTACTAGGTATTATGAGGAATCTAGAAATGATATAAAGTACACATGTAAAAATAAAATACAAATAAAGTAGCAGGAGTATATGCATAGGTTATGTGCAAATGCATGTCATTTTGCATAAGGAATTTGATGTCAGCATGGATTTTGACATCTGTAGGAGGTCCAGGAAACACCCACTACCATCAGGATATTGAGAGAAGAATGAGTATGGCTGGAGTTGATTATATGAGAAGATTAGAGCCTGACTGTAAGAGACCTTCAATGCTATGCTAAAACCTTGAGATATTTTTAAGGTAGTGGGATGCTTCATTACCAAGTTAAGCTCTAGAAGATCTTATTGATCATGATAATCATTCATTTAATCAACAGGTATTCATTGTATGAGGACTGCATCATTCAAGCCATGAGCATAAGGTAGGAGAGAGACAATGAACACATACAGTCAGTATATAAATGGCATATTGAGAGAATTGTTGAGAAAAGGTCAAGGTAATAAGTGAGGGAAGGTAGGTAAACAAATAAATATATGCCAAGTAATGGTGTCAAATGAAGAAAATAAACCAAGCAGTTTGAGAAGATAGATAATTGACCAGAGGGAAAGCAGGCAGGGAGGTGCACTGAGGCTGGTCGGGGAAGGTATTTGTAGTAAATAGCATTTGAGATCAGTAGGAAATAGAGAGCAGGCCTTGCAGTCTTTGGAGGATTAGTTGTTCTGGCCCCAGTGATGGGGATGCAGGTGGGTAGTTTTTGCCTCATGGAATTGGCGGAAACAAGAATAAAGCCATTATAACTGCCATGCAGTGAGTAGAAGGGAGAGTTTTGGCAGATGGAAGCCATAAAATTTGGGAGAAGGTGGGAGATAACAGAGTATAATGATGAGAAATAAGTAAAGTTGCTAATATTTGGTTCTTTTCTCTGGGAGGCCACACGAATAGGTTTGATCACCCAAAGCTGATCACTACAAATTCAGCTAAAAACATAGTATATACTACCACTCCTGAAAGAGCCAAAAGCTACCAGTCAGGTGTTTGCACACCTAAAGGACAAGAGGATCTGGTGACACCCCGCTCTTCCAGGATAGAAAAGCAATTTTAGCATTGCTAGGTGTATGGATATTGCCTATAAATGTAAGTGCTGGATTTTCACCTTGGAAGAGTGATGAATTATTGAAAAGCATGCTGCTTCATTCTTCTTTCTTTGCAACAGCTATTTTCTCATAGCTTTTAATGCATAGGAACCAAGAAAGTTTGCCAAGTATTATGTATAGAAAATGTTCTCAACATCTTAAGAGTCAAGTCAGCAAGATAGATGATTGAATATTTACATAATTAGAAAGCATGGTCAGAATTTAAATAATTCATTATAAGCACTGTCTCCATGAAAAGCCCTAAAGCTCCCATCTAGCTCCAAATTAATGCAATGGAAAGAATGTCACCAAATTACACACCAAACTCAAGCTATAATAATTACTCAGACCTCAGTCAGTAACCTGGCCAATTTTAAATTAGAGAGAAACTGTGTTTTGCAGGTATCCATGCCTATCATTTGATTAACATTTACAAACAAAAATGAGTTCTCATAGCTTTCTGGTGAGGCATGAACTATTTTATTTTCTCTACTTGAAGGCAGAAAAATTTTCAAGAGTCACTTTAAAGATTTTATTTTTTTTAATGATTGCATAAAAACTTCAGGGATAAGGGAGAAAATAGAACTTGGTCCTGTGCTCTGGTTGAGAGGACAATACTTATTTCCAACTTCCTGGAGGTTTGAATTCTAGACATTGTGGGATAACTGAAAAAATCTCAATTGCTGAAAATGTAGTAGGGAAAGTCATCACCCTCTTACCTTCACCCTTACACAGATAGAGCATATCATCATTAGGATTTCAGTTTAGATTCATTGAAAAAGACTCAGCTTTACTTCTAAAATTTCTAACCAGCTATAAAGAGTACCCATGGGAAAATGTAAAGCATTTTTGTAGACAGACACTAAATACTGCTTCTGTTAGGTGACATTCACATAAGATTTTCTTTTTCCTTTTTGAGTGTATTCCCTTGAATAGTGAAAGCAGATGATTTTAAAATCCCTATGACCACCCCTCTCTTTTTTTTTGTTTGGTTTTTTTTTTTTTTTTTTTTTTCAAAAGACAAGATTCATGGCTTTGAATTAGAAAGATCATACAGCTGGAAAGGGACTTAAAGTTGATCTCATTTAACCTCTTCACTTTGAGAGCAACGTCCAAGGGTCTAAATAACTTGCCTTAAGTGACATAGTAAAAAGCATTTCCCTGAAATTAAATAGAGCTTGAGATCTGACTTGATGTCTTCTGTTAGACATGAAATGCTTAAGCTTTTAAGGAATGAAGTAAATTTCAAAACCCCCAGTCCTACCTGCATTCAGTTACCACCCAGATAATCCCTCTCAGGGGATTAATTTACTGATTTGGTTAATGCTCTTATAAGCACATCATTTCACCTCTAAATCTTCTTGCATTGTCTCACACATGAGCTTTTGGGGAACACCTAATATCTAAATTGTAACAATTAACAATGCCTTTAAGATATCATGTATGAAATGATATGAAAGTACTTCATAAATGTTAGCTGTTATTATTAAGAAATAGTTTTCAGTTTCCACAAACATTAGGAAGCTTCAATATGCCTGTAATTTTATGATATAAAGATCTTGAAAACTCAGTGCCTAAAATGAGAGCAGTGGCTTAGCTGTGAAGCCACATGGGCACAGAGAATGGGACTATGCAACCTTATCATCCTTATATGACATTGAAGCAAGAGCGTCTGCCATCTCAGACATCCTTTTCCTGGACTATTTTAAGCATACCTGAGATTCTGGCTAAGAACATGTTGCCAGGAGCTTTCCTGAGGAAAGAGGGAATCTCAAAGTGGCTGAACACACACATGCTCAGTAGCAGCATTGGATCAAACTTCACACACACTTCTCTAGAGGGTTTGTCTGCCTCTGAGCTGGAGTCAAGGTGCAACCTGACTTTGGCCAATGCTGACATCATCACATCCTCTTCTTCAAATCTTGCCTGATTCTGTCAGGTGTGTCATCTCCTGCTGGGGAAGGAAGAAGAAAGAAAAGGGAGACTGTTTCAGGACCAGGACTTTCTTCCTTTACATTTATTAGATTCTTCATTATTGTCCCTTATATTATCATAACTTATATAATGAAGATCAGTTAATCATTTATATCAAATGTATTCCTGTGAAAGACAAATTAAGCAAGAACAGGAACTTTGTTTGCTTAAGTTTTAGCAATGGGAAGCATCATGTCTGTTTGCTTTGGTGCCTCACTTGGTATCCAACACATGACATGTAGCAGACATGCAGGCAAAGCTGTGGAATGCATGTGTGCATTCCTTCTGATACCAGCTGGACTAATCTCAGGTCCCCTCTTGGCAGGCAGGGAGTGAGATGGGATGGGGGAGGAAACTGAACTACTATTTGTTGACTATCTCCTTTGTTCCATGCATTTTCCCAAGTTGCTTCAGGAAAATACTGGACCACCTCAAGAAGAGTGGGTAGAAAAACAGGCCAGCTGCTGTCTAACAGCCACATGCACCCACATCAGGGCAGTGAGTTTGCTTCCTGCTTACTTTTCCTACTGTTCATCTGGGAGTGCTCAATTTGAAGTCACTTTACTTACACACTAATTAACCAATTAGCAGATGTCAACCTTTTTTTTTTTAAACTCTCAAGGATGCACTGCTTCTCTTCTATGTTAAATTTCTGTCTAAGAATTGACTTACATCCTACCTTTGAAATGGAATAAAAATGAGAAATTCTTCCTGTTTCTTTCTGTCCCCTAAAATCATAGCCTTTGACCATGTCCCAAAACCCTGTCCCTCTTGTAGATGATGATATTTGTTCCTGTCCAAGTCCTCTCTAACCTCACTAAGAGAAGAAATAAAAGTCAGGTTAAATTGCCAAAGTAAATAGTTACAGATGGAGGGGGAAGATACAATTTCTAGTTTCTGTTTTGTTTATATTCTGTGATACACTTTACATGATGATAAAACTTAGCTCAAGAATGTTTGAGACAAAATAAAAGTGACAGCAGCCCTTTCTTGGGAGCAGAGTAAGGCACATGTTTGAGGAAATACTGGGCTCACTCTAGACAGATCATGATTCTGCTCATACTGCCACTTGTTACTGCTATGAAATTGAACAGGTTACTTAACCTTATCACATTTGTTACCTCATTTATAAAATAAGGATAATATTAGTGACCATCAAATTAGATAATGCATATAAACTGCTTTTCACAATGCCTGATATATAGCTACATGCCAAGTAAAAAGTAGCCTCTTACTAGTATTCATTCAAAAACTATGCATTGAGCATTATTATGTAGCAGGCGTGACATCAAAAGTTGTTGGGGTTACAAAGACTACTTTTGCTCTAGATTTGAAGACCATTTCAGCCTGGAATTATTTTGAAATTGAAGTACCCTAGTTATTGAGACTATTTCCTCCATATGTGTTTCTCACAGCTAGGGGTCTTCCTATACTTTGATCAGGACTCACAGACAAATCAGACCATCATCATTCACTCAGTTAATTTAGAAGTATAAAGACTCTGATTAGATTCATCAGGATAATGTGAAATTAGGCCAAGATAACTCTCTGATGAACTGGGAAATTATTTATTTCATAGTGAATTCTTTAATATTTGAGCACTCTTTTGATCATGTAAGAATGCAGCATCTCTCACTAGAGAATGGAAGGAGCCAGATAACTCTTCTCAGCCCCCAGTAGCAGGTGTCTGACTCAGGCTAGTGCGGTCAAATGCTCTCACCTTGAACTTTGAATCTGGAGCTAACTGGGCAAAAAGGCAGAGAAAATTGTTACCATATATTGTTGTTCCCCCCAAATTCATATGCTGGAACCTAATCCCCAGTGTGATAGCATCAAGAAGTGGGGTCGTTTAGGTCTTGCCCTCATGGAGATTAGTGCCCTTATAAAGGAGGATTGAGGGAGCCTGTTTGTCCTTCTACAATGGGAGGACAAAGCAGCAAGTTACCATTTCTGAAACAGAGCAAGCCCACACCAGACACTGAATCTACTGACACTTTGATCTTGGACTTTCCAGCTGCCAGAATGATGATAAATAAATTTCTGTTGTGTACAAACTACTCAGCCTATTGGTGGTATTTTTTGTTATAGCAACCTGAATGTACTACAACACCCTATTTCCAGAAGCAAGATTGTGAGTCTAATGATGGCTGGTTGTGGACTGTTCATTAGTAGTGGTGGCCACTTAGTTGCTCTCACTAGATCTACCTATACTAGGACCAGCTGTGTTTCTTACCGCCAAGACTTTTTTATTCAAGCCTATTTTCTAAGCCTGGCTTTCCATACTTCTCAAGATTTTATGAGTTCCCAAAATCTTTCCAACATTTTATTGGCTTAAGTTAGCGAAAATTGATTTCTGTTGGCTTGCAATAAAAAATCTTAACTAAAGCACTGATGTTTTGTCCTCTGACTTCCTATATAAAACTGAGGTACTGAGTTCACCGTGCCTCTCCTCTAACCTGAAGCTTCGGAGAGTTCCTTTCCTCCTGCCTCAGGAGAAAGGCTTGCCTACCTGCAGAAAACATTTGTCTCTCCCAACTGCATGAAGAAAGAGGAGAAAGAGAGAGAGAAAAAATAGACAAGGGACAGTAAATGTGTGTTAGAATCTATTGTGATAATTTTAGTTCTTGAGTCCAGAGCAGTGGTTTTATTTTTGTATCAGCTCTGACAAGTTCAGGGCATAAACATGACCTTGTTTAAAGAACACATTCACAAGCCAGAAAAGGCCTCCAGGGAACATTTTATTTAATCCTTAATATAAATTTAAGGTACAAAACATAAGTAAATAGTTAAGATGAAAGTGCAATTATATAAATTGATAGCCAGTGACAGCCATCAGTAGGCATGCAGACATCACATTTAATTTTCATAGCTTCAATCTTCACCCATAAATTCTGCCATATGTAATGGAAGAAAGTCAGAATATGAATTTTATTTTCTCAAGATCAAAGTTAGTATGTTTTATAGGAAGTAGGGTGAGGCATAAGGCATTACTTTTTCAAGAATTTTCCTGGAGAATCTTTGAGAGAAATCAAGCCTTAAAACACATGAGCCACCACAATACTCTCACAGAAGGCACATGCAGTAGGGGATAAGCTATGAGTTAGGGCTTCACCTCCAGCAGGCCATAAAACCTGAAGCCTCAGTTACTGCCTCATCTTCTGTTGGAAAGAGGGTGCACCCATCTTGCCTTTAAAGTCTCCTTGCAACTTTAGTTTTACTAGTGATCATTTAAAGGTTTATAGGAATCAGGGAAAGTTAAGAATAAGGCTCACAGTTGGACATGGTGGCACATGCCTGTAATCCTAGTAGCTCTGGAATCCGAGGCAGGAGAATTGCAGGTTCAAAGCCAGCCTCAGCAACTTAGGAAGGATCTAAGTAATTCAGCAAGACCCTGTCTCTACATAAGAAGATTGAAAAAAAAAAATCAAAAAGGTCTGGGGATGAGGCTCAGTAATTAAGTATTCATGGGTTTAATCCCTGGTACCAAAAAATAAATAAAAAAAGATAAGGCACAAGGCTCACAATAGGAATTAGGAAAGAGAGGTGGAAATTGGGGATATTAGTGAGGAAGAAAAGAGCTTCAACATGGCACAGCGTACAATACAGAAATTGTTGGAAGGAAAGAATTTAATCCAAATAGAAGAGGTAGACAGGCCATGTTCAATTAGAGTTACCACCTGAGCTGCAATTCTCAGGTAGAAACTACAGGCAGGAACTATACCACTTCAATCCTTCCTCCCATAAGTGGCTCCAAGGAAGCCCTGGGGCTTCTCTGAGTCTAGGATAATCACTTGTCATGCGATAGAAAAGAAGAATAGGAAGACCAAGGTGGCCTGCCACAGGCTCACTCCCTGAGAAGTTGAATGAATTTGAGCAAGTTTGTTAATCTCTCTAAAGCCTGAGTTTCTTCATCTACAGTAAGAGGATAACTACACTGACCTGTGAAATTTTGAAGGTAAACAATATTTTCTTCTCATTGCTTTGTGGTGCAGAGTGAACAATCATTTATTGGTAACAAACATCATTGTAGTTGCTGTTGTTATTGTATTATTCTCTGTCTTGAGGAACCATGGGACGCCATTGTGGATGTGGACCTGAGTTATATGGAGACCTTACATGGAAAAGCTTCCTACTACATGTAGTGTTTAATAAAGTGGAAATATTTCCAGAGGAGATGAAGAGACTTCACAATGTATTCAAGGAGAAATCTGTGCTTCATCTGAACTCCAAAGACAGGTGAGTGCCACTGTATAATATCACACAGGTTATCCTAACACAGACCTAGGAGAAATGAACAAATTCTTCAGAAAGGTTGTGTAGGAGGATTTAAATGAGATGACACATAAGAGGCATGTATGGGGGGATTCTGGCAGCATAGGTATCTGAATCCAGCCTCCTTTTTTTCTTGAACAACTCCAAAGTTATTGCTTATTTCTCTAGAGCCAAGGAACTGCTATGATATGAAAAAAAACAGTATAATTAAAATGAGCACATAAAATCACATATACTGGTTATTATATTCCACGTAGGTGAAAAATTTGAGGACATAAACTGTCAGATTGTTTAAAACAAAACAAAAAGAGCTTCATGTTGCTTCTATGTAATCTGCACAAATAAAGTAATACTGAAATCCTTTTGTGAAAAAGGAGCCTGATGGGTAGCACAGCACTGGGAAAATGCAAACATGGAAAAAGCAGGCACAGCAATATTAAAATTGGTCAAAATGGAATTTCAGATTAAAGACATTAAAGAGTTTAAAGAAGAACATTATATTATGGAGAGAGTTTCAGTAGAAAGGAATAAGAGAATAGAGCAGAAATAATATTTGAATAGTCAGTGAACAATATTTTCCAAAATTGATGAAAGACATCAGGTCACTTTTTCAAGAATTTCTATAATAGTAAAATATACATAGACATCATAATACAACTACCTAAAAACAAAAAAAAGATAAAAGCAATAAGGTAGTGAGTAGAAATGTAGCTGTTTTAATACAGCAAAGAAATGGCAATAGCCAGGGAACAATGGAATGATGTCTTTCACAAAAAAATAGAACAGAAAAATAGGAGGGAAAAGAAAATGGAATTTAAAAGTTCCAAGGCTCTAATCTCACTAGGGATATAGGAAAAGTAATTATTTTTATTATACTGTAATAAATCAAATTATTGGTGAAAAAGTAACGATAGCCTGCCTATAGAAACATGCATTAAGGAAAAGATTGAAAACAAAAGATAGGAAAAAGACCTATCATACAATCACTTCTTAAAAAAAACAATGTAAGACTATAAGGAAAGGAGCGTTATTTGAGACCCAAAGAGACGTTCCATTAGGATAAGTGTTAATCCACTAAGAATATGTAACAATTCTAAATTTGTATGAGTCTAATAATATAGAGGAAACAGGCAACTGTCTCTTCTGGTACACAAGACAGCTAGAAAGCCTCAGAAGGAGGAATAGCTATTGGAATAAGAGTCACATATAGGTGTGGCAATCTTACCCTTGGTGGTCCCTGATCCTCCTGACCCTTTAATGAGCTACCTTTGACATCTGAGCAGTAGTTTAAAATGGCTATTGTTTTATTTTTATTTTATAGATTATTTCTTGCTAGACAGAAACCTGGGGACCAGGCTAAGGAATCCCAGAAGCTGCCTTACAGTAAGTAGCAAGGTTTTACACTGCATCCAAACTCCCTGATTTCTGGTGAATGTGACTCAAGGTTATGAAGCTTACACAAAATTTCAAGCAACTTTTACTCTGGGGAAGGCCATCCTATATATAATCGAGCTTCAATAGATAGACCAATTAAAATAAAAAGAAGAGTGGTAGAAACAAAAGTTTGCAAGGCATAACATGTTAAGTGTCCTAAAGAGAGCTAAAACTAAAGGCAAAGATGAAGTATTAAAAAAAAATTTCAAAGTGACTCATTTAAATACAGGTTGGGGGTGGTGGGGATGAGAGAAGAATGGAGGAACTTTAGATTATGTAGAGAGAAATGAGAGGGGTGGGGTTATGAAAAATGGGGGAATGAGACAGACATCATTACCCTATGTACATGTGTGATTAACAAGAATGGTGTGAATGTACATCATGCACAACCATAGAAATGAAAATTTGTACCCCATATGTGTACAATGAATCAAAATGATGTCTGTAAAATTAAAAATAAAAATAATAAAATAAATAAATAAATACAGGGTAAGAGAAACCCAGAGTTTTACTTCACATCCGGTGCCAGAATTGCCACAAGGCTAAAATGCAATAACACCAGATCTCAATCCTTGCATCCAAGGATAGTTGACATGTACTTTTACACAACAACAACAAAAGATATCGAAAATCAAAATGTAAAAGATGTGGAGGCTCCTCTGAGACTCTTGCTTCTTGAAGCTTTCTGTAGGAACCCACTTGTTTGGCATGGATCTGATTTTTACATTCTCTATTGAGCTTTTAACAAGTATGCCTCTCTGGAGGAAATGCAAACACACAGCTCTCAATATGTTCAAAAAACAGCCACACATATTCAACTCAATAGCACAGAAAGTTAAGATGATGAAACTTCTTGTGTAGCATCTGCAAGCCCCTCCACCTAAACTTGACTGGGCAGAAACCAAATGAAAAGGAGAAGAATTCACAAAACGGCTTATATAACAATTTGACTATCTAATTACCACCAAGTCTGATGTCAAACTAGGCTAACATGCGTGATCACTGGTCATGCCCAGCTAACCCTAGCTTCCCCCTCTTCCATCCCCCTGAATGTAAACCAAGCACACAGATCCCAGTTTAAGATGTAGCTTAATATTCTCCATAGAAACACTTGAAATTCCTTATACCAAAAGCTTTGTCAAGAATAATATCAGAAAGCAAAACTAAATGCTTTTTAGTGTTGCTCTTTAATTCTGCAGAGTGCTCCTTTTCCACTTGCCCAGGGGCAATAGAGATTTGGAATAGAGTTCAGAAAAGACTGTTAATGTTGTTCATTATGGATCTGTATTTACAGAGAGCAGAAGGGATTAATTAGTTAGCTAAGTAAGCAGGGTATGTTTTTCTGTTTGAAATCTCCTTTAGTTTTTCTTTTTTATTTTTACAGACTGCATTTTGATTCATTGTACACAAATGGGGTACAACTTTTCATTTCCATGGTTGTGCACAATGTAGATTCACACCATTCATGTAATCATACATGTACATGGGATAGTGATGTCTGTCTCAGTCCACTATCTTTCCTTCCCCCAACCATCCAGTCCCATTTCCCTCTACACAATCCAAAGTCCCTCCATTCTTCTCTTAACCCCCTGCCACCCCCCCACTGTATATCATCATCCACTTATCAGAGAAAATATTCAGCCTTTGGTTTTGGGGGTTTGGTTTATTTCACTTAGCATGGTATTCTCCAACTCTATCCATTTACCAGCAAATACCATAACTTTATTCTTCTTTATGGCTGAGTAGTATTCTACAATTTCTTTGTCCATTCATCAATTGAAGGGCATCTAGATTGGTTCCACAATCTAGCTACTGTGAATTGAACAGCTATAAACATTGATGTGACTGCTTTACCATAGTATGCTGATTTAAAGTCTTTGGGTATAAACCAAGGAGTTGGATAGCTGGGTCAAATGGTGAGTTCATTCCAAGTTTACTGAAGAATCTCCATACTGCTTTACAGAGTGGCTGCACCAATTTGCAACTCCACCAGCAATGTATGAGTGTGCCTTTTCCCCCACATTCATGCCAACACTTATTAATGCTTGTGTTCTTGATAATAGCCATTCTAATTGGAGTTAGATGAAATCTTAGGGTGGTTTTGATTTGCATTTCTCTAATTACTAGAGATGATGAGTACTTTTTCATATATTTTTTGATCACCTGCACATCATCTTCTGTGAAGTGTCTGCCCAGTTCCTTAGCCCATTTATTGATTGGGTTCTTTGTACTTTTGGTGTAAGGGTTTTTAAGTTCTTTATAAATTTTGGAGATTAATGCTCTGTCTGAAGGGTCTGTGGAAAGATTTTCTCCCCCTCTGTATGCTCTCTTTTCACATTATTGATTTTATCCTTTGCTGAGAAAATGCTTTTTAGTTTGAATCCATTCCATTTATTGATTCTTGCTTTTATTTCTTGTGCTCTGGAAGTCTTGCTAATGAAGTCTGGTCCTAAGCCAACATGATGAAGATTCAGGCCTACTTTCTTTTCTATGTGGTGAAGGGTCTCAGGTCTAATTCCTGGGTCCTTGATCCATTTTGAGTTGAGTTTTGTGCAGGGTGAAAGATAGGGGTTTAATTTTATTTTACTACATATGGATTTCCAGTTTTGCCAGCATCATGTGTTGAAGAGGCTATCTTTTCTCCATTGCATGTTTTTGGCACCTTTGTCTAGAATGAGATAACTCTATTTAGTGGGTTTGTCTCTGTGTCTTCTATTCTGTACCATTTCTCTTCCTGTCTGTTTTGGTGCCATTTTTAGTACTATTGCTCTATAATAGAGTTTAAGGTCTGGTACTGTGATACCTCTTGCTTTGCTGTTCCTGCCCAGGATTGCTTTGGCTATTCTGTGTGTTTTATTCTTCCAGATGAATTTCATGATTGCTTTTTCTATTTCTATGAGGAATGTCACTGGGATTTTAATTGGAATTGTGTTAAATCTGTATAGTGCTTCTGAAAGTATGGCCATTTTGACAATATTAATGCTGCCTATCCAAGAACATGGGAGATCTTTCCATCCTCTAAGGTTTTCTTCAATTTCTTTCTTTAGTGGTCTGTAGTTTTCATTGTAGAGGTATTTCACCTCTTTTGTTAGATTGATTCCCAAGTATTTTATTTTTTTGAGGATATTGTGAATGGAGTAGTTTTCCTAATTTCTCTTTCAAAGGATTCATCACTTATGAATAAAAATGCATTAGATTTATGTGTGTTGATTTTATATCCTGCTACTTTGCTGAATTCATTTATTAGTTCCAGAAGATTAGTGGTGGAGTTTTTTTAATCCTCTGAACATAGAATCGTATCATCAGCAAGTAGTAATAGCTTGAGTTCTTCTTTTCCTATTTGTATCCCTTTAATTTCTTTGGTCTGTCTAATTGCTCTGACTAGTAGTTCAAGAACAATGTTGAATAGAAGTGGTGAAAGAGGGCATCCGTGTATTGTAGAGGGAATGATTTCAGTTTTTCTCCATAAGAATGATGTTGGCCATGGGCTTAGCATAGATAGCCTTTACAATGTTGAGCTATGTTCCTACTATCCCTATCTTTTCTATTGTTTTGAGCATGAAGGGGTGTTGTATTTTATCAAATGC
Source organism: Glaucomys volans (assembly GCA_020662805.1). Classification (NCBI taxonomy): domain Eukaryota; kingdom Metazoa; phylum Chordata; class Mammalia; order Rodentia; family Sciuridae; genus Glaucomys; species Glaucomys volans. The sequence goes on along the minus strand of JAJEJO010050702.1, from coordinate 331,260 downwards.
TTTCTCTGCATTTATTGAAATAATCATATGATTCTTAACCTTATGTCTATTGATGTGATGAATTACATTTATTGATTTCCAGATGTTGAACCAACCTTGCATCCCTGGGATGAACCCCACTTGATTGTGGTGCATTATCTTTTTAATATGTTTTTGTATGCAATTTGTCAGAATTTTGTTAAGGATTTTTGTGTCTATGTTCATCAGTTATATTGACCCAAAGTTTCCTTTCCTTGATGTGTCTTTGTCTGGTTTTGGTATCAGGGTGATACTAGCTTCATAAAATGAGTTAGGAAGGGATCTCTCCTTTTCTCTTTCATGGAATAATTTGAGGAGTATTGGTATAAATTCTTCTTTGAAGGTCTTGTAGAACTTGATTGAGTATCTATCTATTCCTGGGCTTTTCTTGGTTGGAGGTTTTTGGTGACTTCTTCTACTTTTTGGCTTGAGATTGATCTGTTTAAATTGTGTATATCCTCCTGATTCAATTTGGGTGGATAATAGGTTTCTAGACATTTGTCGAAGTCTTCGAGATTTTCTATTTTGTTGGAGTATAGATTTTTAAAGTAGCTTCTAATTGTTATGTATTTTAATGGTGTCTGTCTTGATATTTCCTTTTTCATCATGAATTTTAGTATTGAGTTTTCTCTCTCCTTCCCTTCCTTAGTGTGGCTAAGGGTTTATCTCTTTTGTTTACTTTTTCAAAGAGAAAACTTTGTCAATTTTTTTGTTTGTTTGTTTCAATTTCATTGATTTCAGCTTTGATTTTAATTATTTCCTGTCTTCTACTACTATTGGTGTTGTTCTATTCTTCTTTTTCTAGGACTTTGAAATGTAATGTTAGGTCATTTAGTTGTTGACTTCCTTTTCTTTTCTTGAATGCACTCCATGCAATGAATTTTCCTCTTAGCACTGCTTTCATAGTGTCCCAGAGATTTTGATATGTTGTATCATTGTTCTTGTTGACCTCTAAGAATTTTTTATTTCCCCCCTGATGTCTTCTGTAATCCATGCATCATTCAACAGCATATTATTTAATCTCCAGGTGTTGGAGTAGTTTCTGTTTTTTTATTTTATCATTGATTTCTAATTTCATTCCATTATGATCTGATAGAATATAAAGTAGTATCTCTATTTGTTTTTTGTATTTACTATGGACTGCTTTGTGGCATGACATATGATCTATTTCTGAGAAGGAGCCATGTGCTGCTGAGATGAAAGTGTGTTTACTTGTTGATGGATGGAATATTCTATCTATGTCTGTCAAGTCTATTGATTGTGTTATTGAGTTCTATGGTTTCTTTTTTCAGTTTTGGTTTGGAAGATCTATCCAGTGGTGAGAACGGTGTGTTAAAGTCTCCCAGAATTATTGTGTTGTGGTCTATTTGATTCCTGGAATTGAGAAGGATTTGCTTGATGTATAGGGATGTGCCATTGTTTGGGGCATAAACATTTACAATCATTATGTCTTCCTGATTTATGGTTCCCTTAAGCAGTATGAAATGAAATGTTCTTTGTCCCTTCTGACTAACTTCAGCTTGAAGTTCACTTTATCTGATATAAGGATGGAAATCCCCACTTTTTACTGAGTCCATGTGCATGGTATGTTTTTTCCCATCCTTTCACCTTTAGTCTGTGGATGTCTTTTTCTATGAAATGAGTCTCTTGAAGGCAGCATATTGTTGGGTCTTTCTTTTTAATCCAGTCTGCCAGTCTATGTCTTTTGATTAATGAGTTTTGGCCACTAACATTCAGGGTTATTATTGAGATATAATTTGTATTCCTGGTCATTTTGACTTATTTTTGGATTTTAACTTGGCTTGGTTTCTCATTTGATTGGCTTTACCTTTAGGTTAGTTCCTCTCTTTGCTGACTTACTTTGTTGTTTTTCATTTCCTCCTCATGGAATATTTTGCTGAGAATGTACAGGCTTTTTATTTGTAATTCTTTTAACTTTTGTTTATTATGGAAGGATTTTATTTTGTCTTCAAATCTGAAGGTTAGTTTTGATGGGTATAAGATTCTTGGTTGGCAACTATGTTCTTTCAGAGGTTGAAGTATGTTGTTCCAGGTCCTTATAGTTTTTAGGGTCTGGGCCAAGAAATTTGCTGATATCTATATTGGTTTTCCCCTATATATAGTCTGATGTTTTTCTCCTGCAGCCTTTAAAATGCTATCATTATTTTGTATGTTAGTCTATTATAATGTGCCTTGGTGGGAGTCTGTTGTAATTTTGTTATTTTGTGTTCTGTAAGCCTCTTGTATTTGATTTTCCATTTCATTCTTGAGGTTTTGGAAATTTTCTGATATTATTTCATTGAATAGGCTGTTCATCCCTTTAGTTTGTATCTCTGCATCTTCCTCAATCCCAATAATTCCTTAATTTGGTCTTTTCATGATACCCCATAGTTCTTGGAGGTTCTGTTCATGATTTCTTACCTTCTTCTCTATTTGATCAACTTTATTTTCAAGATTAAATATTTTGTCTTCATTGTCTGAGAATCTGTCTTCCCAGTGATCTAGTCTGTCGGTGATGCTATCTATTGAGTTTTATTATTTGGTTTATTGTTCCCTTCATTTCAAGAATTTCTGTTTTTTTCTTTTTCAGAATTTCTCTCTCTTTATTGAAATTATCTTTTGCTTCCTGCAGTTGCTCTTTTAACAGTTTATTAGAGTAATTGTTCATTGGCTGCATTTGCTCTCTTATCTCATTCTTTGCTTCATGAATCATTTTAATGATATACATTCTGAACTCCTTTTCTGACATTTCTTCTACCATGCTATATTTGGATTCTATTAATATAGAATCTTGGATTGTCTGGAACACTTTCTTCCCTTACTTTTTCATGTTGTTCATGTACCTTCCCCTCTAGCAGTGTGGTATTACGGTTTTCCCCCATAGGTTTATAGTGACCCTGCAGGTTTCCAAAATCTCTCCTTTAAGGGGGAGATCAATAATGGCAGCATCTAGTACAGACAATATGCAGCCCTAAACCAAATAGCCCATATGAAGATATTAACAGTACTGTCATCATAAACAGAGAGGATGAGTTTGATTATTATCTACAGTATAACCAATAGATTTGCAATGAGATATACAGTTTCCAATGGTGGACAACAAGAATGGGGAGGGGTGTAGGATGTAACTGTTAATGGGATAAGAAAAGACTATGTAGAGGTACTAGGTCATAGCAAGAGTGAAAGTGGAATCAAAATAAGTTGATTATTAGCATGAGGAAAGGTAGAAAGAGACTCTAAGGAAACAGGTAACAAAAGGAAAATGTAGCAAGAAAAATAAAGAAATAAAAACTTAAAAATTTTAAAAAGGAGAATAAAAAACTACACTATAACAGTCATATACTAGTCAAACCTCCTGGTCTTCAGTAGCCTGATGCATGAGAGGTACCTGACAATGAGCTTCCAGTCTCCAGCAGGTGTCTCAGGATGGGAGTTGCCCCACCTAAAGATGGCGGCTTCTGCTTCTAGGAGAATCCAAGATGGTTGCACTGACTTCTGAAGTGTTGGCAATGGGGAGTCGTAGGATGGGCACAAGTCAGGGGCACAAAATCCATGTGGGGTGTGGGTAGACTGGGAGTCCTTCAGGTCCTGCTGTTGTCCCCAGATGGCAGCAGCCATGTGTAACAAAACATGCAGGTACTATGACAATGGACTTCCAGGCAAGGGCAGGAAGCAGGCGATCTGCTGGCAGTCTACAGGTGATCTGCAGGCTAATGGTGGACAATCTGCAGATGGACCTCGGGTGATGAGTGATGAGTAGGTGAAAGGCAGGTAATGGGCAGGCAAGAGGCAGGCAAATGGGCGAATGGATGATAGATGGAAGTCAGTGAGCGATCTGCACTCAAAAAGTAGGCACTATGCTGGCAGACTGTGGGTGATTGTGGTGGACTAATGGGGTAAACAGCAGGGGATCAATGAGCAGCAAAGACTGCCTCATAGAGAAACAGATTTTCCTCTACTCGAATCCTGAGTTATGGAGTGACAAGGAACACAGCCTCCTTCCAGTCCACCATCTTGGAACTCCTAAGCAGGATATTTTTTAAACTATGGATTTTGGTGTGTGTGTGTGTGTGTGTGTGTGTGTGTGTTTCTTTAACAGATATTAAATGAAGGCATCCTCTGTTCCAGGAACTGATAAGTAGTGGAGGTACAGTAATGAACAAACAAAGTCCCCAACCTCAGGAAGCTTAGCTTCTGGCTGGAAACAAAATAAGCAGATGTGGTGATAATGTGTAATATGAACAGGGGTAATGAATGCTATAAAAAAATAAAGCAGGGAAACCAAGATGGGGGTGTCAGAGAGTGAAGGAATTACAATTTTTATGTAGGTGGTCAGAGAAGGTGCCATTGATAAAGTAGAATTTGAGCAGAAATACGATGTAAATGGGGAAACCAAGCAGTAAGGAATCTGGAGAAACGGCAATGCAGCAGAAATCCAGCAAAGGGCACAGCCAGTGAAAGTGAGGAGGAGCATGCTTAGCACACTTAAGGAACAAAGAGGCTACTGGGCTAGGCAGGGAGAAAGGGTAGAGGGAGAGAATGGTTAGAGGCAAGGGATGATGCAAGTGGTAGGAGATGGAAGATCACAGAAGATCATGAATGATCTTGTGGTGAGGACTCTGGCTCTTCCTCTGAATGACTCCATGGGAATAGCTGAATGAAGGAGCAACACATGAAACATATTGTTAAATGATCACCTTCCTTGTCCTGTGGAAACAGACAAAAGTGGACAATAATTAAAGCTGGGAGGTGAGAAGGTCAAAAGTGATGATAATCCTGGCACATGGTGACAACTTAAACCAAATTGATAACAGGCAGTGGCCATTCCACAAAAGTGAGATGTCCTTCCTCCCCTCCAAAATTGATTCTGACATTGAGACCAGTGATGACACAGACATAATCTAAGAGAGCATGAAAAGGCTTACTACTCACACAATGGGACCTGGGGAGAATGAGTCAGACCTCCTGAGATGATCCATAAAGACCAAAGCTGCCCTTGGAAAAGAGCAGGGAAAGTGAGTGGACTGGCTTGGGGTTTTATGGCAGTCAGGGAAGAGGGCTGACTTGAGGGTTGAACTTTCACTAGTGCAAAAAGAGGGCACCTGGGCTCTCTCATCAATCTTCCCTGATATGGGGCAGAAGAGAAAGAGGGACGCTTAAACACTGTAAACAGTCAAAAACCAAAAGCTTGAGCCAGACTTTTTACTATATAACAGTAGAGATGTAAGAGGTGATCAAATTCTGGAGCTATTTTTAGATATAGGTATCATATTTACACTTGGAAAAGGGTGTGGGTGTAAGAAAGAAGAAGTTTGGGAATGATTCCCTCTCTTGCTATATCTTAGCAAATAAAAAATTCAGAAGACCTACAAAATCAATAAGAAAATTGTTTTATTTGTTCACGGATTTTTCCTACTTCTCATTGAAGTTTTTATTGAAATATGAAAACCATGTCCTTTCCTTCTCTTTAACCCTTTCCAACCTCCCCAACCACCTTCCCTGGGAACTGGGAGAGTGCTCTTCAGAGAGAAATGTTGAAAAAAATGCTTATTGATTGAAAAGATTTACAATAATACCTATTAGAGTATTATGTTGACTTACAATTACACCTTGCTTATCTCTTAAGCCAAACACTGCTTTAAGTGAAATTTTCTTAAATGTCCTAAATGGTAAAGCTGAGATTTCATACCAATATTCATCTCAGTATATTTAAGTGTCTGGGGCATAATAAAGAACCTTTACTTATAACTTTTACTTCCAAAGTGACCTTTTACCATTTTATAGTTAATTAAGGAGGCGTCTGTATTATAATAAAAGGGTCCTAAAATAGGAAGCTAGAACTGTGGATTTTATTCCCATTTTTGCCATAAACTAAGAAAAATACGTGGCCCTGAACACACTGGTTCATTTTCTGAGTCTCATCAGTAAAAGAAGGAACTGGATTCAATTATTCCCAGGACTCTGCTTTCAGTGACACCAAATGTGAAAGTTCCAGGCACATTGGAATAATTGTGTGTATCCACAGTTTCTTGCAATAAGACCCTTGACTCTTCTGTGTCTTGTTAAGTCAAAGTGTTTAGCAGTGAGAGACATCCTAAGGCAACAAATAGCCCCCAAGTTAGGAAATTCTGTGAGAATTATTCTAAAATAAGTTGTCGTTGTTGTTTTAAATGAAGCCATCTATTTATAAAATAAGAAAAGGCTAAATACTACATGAGAAGATTTAATGAATACTCAAAAGTTTGGCTGTATCCTGCAATTGCTGATTTCTTGAGATTTAGAAAGAATAACCCTTTATTTTAATTTATGGTCAAGTTTTTGTAGGTTTCTCTTTTCAAATGAAAGGGGTTTTAAAAACCAAACCAAACACAAACCATTGAAGATTGCTTTAACCCCAGGTTATTCATTTTAAATATAAAAATATCTCTCAATATAAACTAAGGGAATATTTTCAAAATTGATGTAATGTTATTTAGAAATGTTATCTCTTAAAGACAGTAAAGTCCAAACTTGCCAAAATTACTCTCTTAAATGTCTCCAGTGGGTATTTGCTGTATTCCACAAATTGCAACCTTCATTTCTCTCAATGCCTGCCAAATCTGGTAGTTATCTTGATAATTTAGTTTTATCGTTCAGTTCCAATCTTATTATGCCTTGCCCACTTTGGGGTTTCTGTGGACCTATCCATGTGACTCGTTTTAGTCAACTTTTACACTACTGTGAGAAGAGGACTGGACAAGTATAATTTTAGAAGAAGAAAAGTATATCTAGGTGTCACAATTTCAAAGTTCTCAATCCAGAGATGACTGACTCCATCCCTCCTCACCCAGGGTAAGGCAGGACATCAGGGTGGAAGAGTGTGATGGAGGAAGGCAACTCAGAACATGGCCACCAGGAATTGAGAGGAGAGAGAGAGAGAGAGAGAGAGAGAGAGAGAGAGAGAGAGAGAGAGAGAGAGAGATGCTCAACAAGGACAAAATACATACCCCAAAGGCATACTCTCAGGGATTCATCTCCTCCAGCACAGCCCACCACCTATAAGATTCTCATCACTCAATTATTTCACCTTGCATTGTTTCACATATGAGCTTTTCAGGAACACCTAATATCTAAACCATAACAGTACTTTAGGTGGTTTTTTGAAGGGAAATTCAGTGACTGCTCATCCCTGTATACCTAGAACCTTGCACAGAACTTGAGACATGAGAGGGTTTCAATATATATTCACTACATTAATTCTGTGGTTCTGTACCAAGTTTAAACAGTTATTGGAAAGTGTCTCATCAAAATAAAATCTCTTTTTCTCTGATGTGGGCTGAGTGACGTAGATTTAGTGATTTAGAAACACTGGGAAGTTGTGGGGGAACAGCTTCAATAAATCCTGGAGAGTAAGGTATTTTTGTTTAAGAAAGAAGATTGGCAAATTCATCAGAAAATCCGAGACAGAGATATAATGGCACTTGCTTCATGGAAATAGGTGAGAATCAAAGAGAGGAAAGCCAGGCTAGCAACAGGGGAGATGTATATCAGGCCTTTATGGAAGGCAGAAAGGAATTTCTAAGGGTTGTGTTTATTCTCAGGAAAAGAAATCATTTTCATGATGTTCATATTTTATTCTCTAATTTTCTCTACTGCAAAGGCACTAGTAATTTTTAAATGCTTACATATCTCAGTTGTGCTGAGGTTAATAATTTTAGGTTTTTTCCCCATTCTGGGATCACAGTTTTAATGAGCAAATAGTGACAATGATAATGAGACTGGGAGCCTGGAGGGAAGGTGCAAGTCATGGAATTAGACAAACCTTGGCTCAGAGATCTTTGTCTCAGACCTTCTATCAGTTCAAATCTTGGGAATTCCATCTCCAGTTATGAGGATCATTAAGTAATACAAATAAATAAAATGAAAATTTTCTCATTAGAACTCATTTCAACATATATAACTCACTTATTCTCCTCTTATTCCTTGGTATCCACCACTACTCACTAGCTCTTCCAAAACTTCTGTGACCTATCTTGACTGTAGGTAGGAGGATAGAAACAACGTGAGCACTACATGTTGCTGTGGGATTCAATTTTAAGTCCCCTGATGGTTGCTTGATTACAGATGTGGGTGCTGATTTTGATAATGTAGATTTTGCTCTTATTACTAAAACAGCTCCTACTCAACACACAGCCAGTTTCAAGGGGCTTAAAAAGCCAAGACAGTGCAATGCTAGACTTGGGCCTCTGGTGGAATATAGCAGAGTTGGTTCTAGTGCATAAGACTTGAGGACTGACCATAGAGAAATATTAGCTCAGAGCAACACCTGAGAACAAAACACAGGGTCACAGGGTACCCTATCCTGTTGGCAAATTATAAAGGTGAGAATAATGGTATTTGGAAATTCAGTGTTAGGGGACAAAATTCAGGCTTCTTCAATCCTCTGCTTGTTTCTAAAGCCTGGTGACTCATTTTTAAAGCCCTACTATTCCATTCTAGCCCTGAGGAAACAAATGGTTCTGGAAGCTTTAACTCAATAAAAAGCAGTAATTTCTTTATACTGTACTACACTAATTCATCATTTAATGCATTTTCTGTTTATTGAATGCCTTATATAATTATAATCAATCACCAGGCACTCTCCTGGGTGGTGTGATTATAGCATTGAAGTTGGGTGGGGAATAAGCAAACACATCTAAGCTCATGAAGTTTATATTCTGGTACGAGTCCTTCATCTACCATGTTTTCCAATCTTCCCTGAAAGGGCCTGTATACCAGCCTCAGGGCAGTCTCCAGCAGTGTTTAAACACTGTGATCCTTGATCCTTTGGCAAGTATGTGGGGTGTAGGGTGGCAGTGTACAAGAATATTATTCATTCAATTATCAGTCAAGGACATTCAATGATATTGTGATGCCAAAATAGTGAATTCTTCTCACTAATGCTTTCCTATACGATGAGAAAGACCACATATCTAAGAGCTACAAATGCCAGTGCTGTTCTATAACCACTACAGCTTAATGTCAACATTGATGTCATATTCTTTATTATTCAACATTTTAGTTCAAAAAACAAAACCAGGCTAGGTATTTCAACAGGAACTGGCTTAATATAGGGAGTTCGATGCTCAGAAAATGGTTGAAAGTCATGGAAAGTAATTTCCTGTCTAGACCTTCAGGGTCAGTTCTAGAACAACAGGTAATCACTGAAACTGTGCCAAGAAAAAAGGACACCCCTGCTCCCTCTAAAACTGGCACTGTTCAACACATGGAGTACCAAATGATAGACAATGAAATGTTTCCTGTGAAAACCCGTGACTACAATAACGCTCAAAAGCAGAAATAGCCAAAACCAGGCAAAAAATGTTTTCTACCTTGCTACGTCTTCTGAATTTTCTGCAAGTGCATCTGATTAGTGGAATTAATTTGCAGCCAGAATCCTAGCTGCAAGGGAATCTAAAAAGGCAGAACAGAGGCCAAGTTGGTCACTTCATAATATCCAGCATACATTTTTAACCTCCAGGTGAATTAGTGAAGTGCATGATCTTGGCCCTTCTTCACACCTATTGAATCAGATTCTGGGAAACAAGAACCAGTGTGTTAACAGATACCTTCTCACTAATTTTTATGCTGAGAAATATTTGGGAAGTACTGCTTCAGATGATAAGGATGAGATCTGAGATCTCAGTCATAGTACACATGCCCAAAAATATGTTTTGAAAGGTGTGATTTTAAATTATTAAGATTGAGCCAGACTTATATCATTTAATTTTAAGGACCTGATTCTCCTCTGATTCAGAAAGTGAAATGTATTTCACCTCAGGTAATTGTTCTCCACATTGCCAAATGGAGAAAAATTTCTCTCCTTTGTGTTTTGTTCTCTAGTTCCCCACACAATTGGGACAAATATTGGCAATCTGATGACTGCATCTTATTACAGGAGTTTTCCTAATGCTCTCTCTTGAGATATTTCAAAGTAATGCCCCATTCAGACCTTGAAATTCATTCTCTTTTAGTTTTCAAACAGGGAATAGTTTAGCATCATTCTAAAAGGAAGAGAAATTTTTCATTTTGGAAAGCAAAAAAATGCTATTCTCTCCTTGAGCAAAGATTTCCATGGAACAAATGACTGCATGGAGTTTCTAATGATTTAGAGTATACTAAATTGCTCAATTCAACAATAAGGGAAAATTTATAATTAAAAATCATTCAGATCAACTTTTCATACCACCTTTTACATAGTACCTTGAACAAATATTGACTGAATGAATGAAAGAATGCATTCACCAAGCTGATTCACAGATAATCATATATCAGATAATGCATTGGTAGCCATTTCCTGAAGTCACTTCATATTTCTTGGAGATACTTGTGGCTTTCAAGATTTCTTTAAATGTGGATTTTAATCATGGAATTAAGAGGTTATTTTAGTCATGGTCAATAACACTGGTTTCTGTAACAAACAACCCATAAATCTTAATGGCTTACCACAATGAAAGTTAATTTCTCAATCATGCCACTATTCAATTGAATGTTCAGCAATCAGCCTTTCCCACAGGGCTTAGGAATACTTTGTATCACGTGACTCCACCATCTTCTAGAGCAAGAATCAGGAAATATTTTTTATTAAAGGTCAACTAGTAAATATTTTAGACATGTCAGTCAAATAATAAAAATCAAATATCATGTAGGTACTTATATAAGAAGAAAGAAAAAATTTTTGATGAAATTTAAAATATAATAAGTACAATTTTTGTAATACAACCCTACTAATGAGAAAAAAAATGAATTATTTTGTTGGGGAATATACACTTTTGCCTATTTGTGTTCAAAATTAGTCTCCTTATCATCAAAATGATCACAAATGCTTATAAGTTAAAGTTGATCTATAAAAAAGTTATATATTTCATCTTTTCATGGAGGCAAGCTTTGCTAAATGTTGGTCTGTAAACATAATTTTCCATAACTATATTCATCTCTTGAAAGGCATTTGTGGGGTTCTATTATGTTAGTTTCTTGTAATATGTCATTACGTTGCAGACAAATCACCTTGAATTGAAGATTAAGAGGTAGTTTCTTAATTTAAAAATTTTGAGTTATGGACACATGAATTTTGAAATATGGAAAATCCTTTTGAACTTTCATTGTGATACCAATACTACTATTGGAATGATAGTTTGAACTGGAGCAAAAAAAAAAATTAGTGTGGGAATAGAGATTTGTTGTTTGATTTAAATATCCAGCACAAAAACTATATAAAACAGGTTGATACAGTTTGTTATTCAAACAGTATCAGTTTCTATGGAAATTACTTCATAAAGTTTTATATTTTACCTCAAAATTTTAGGTAGCAATCACTAAATGCTATCAATTTTGTGAGAAGAGCTGATTTCCAAAATCATTTAGTGGTTATTAACAGTGGCCGAGTGGTTTCCCTTGTTCAGAAAAATTTCAATTTTGATCCTGTTCTCAACAGAAAAACAGCAAAAACAAAACAAAAAAAAATACAAGAAATCACTAAAAATGCTAAACCATAACCATTGATCTGCTGTATGGTAGGAAAAGTCAATATATACAGCTTCTATTTATAACAAAAATTAATGGAACCAATGATTGATGGGTGAATCTGTGAGAGCAAATAAAAATCACTGTTGATTCTTCTTGTTCAATAATTCATGATCATTTAAATATTTTCTGCAAAGTAATTACTGACAACCATGTACTGCAAAAAAACTGCTTTTTTTTTTACTATCTTTGTGAATTTGTTCAACTAAACCTTTTTTTTCTGCTCTACATGATTTTATCATCATCCATTTTAACACATCTTAACAGATTCTTCTTCAGGCTGTACTGAATTAATAGTATTTCTGCTTCTTTAAAATATGCTCATCTATACTTGTTCCACATCAACTATTCAAAAACTTCAAATTCAGTGTTGAAAAACTAAGAGCAATGAATGTGTATGTAAGTGTGTATAACATTTACTTATTTTATTTTATTTTATTTTATTTTATTTTATTTTATTTTATTTTTTTTGGTACTGGGGATTGAACTCAGGGGCACTCGACCACTGAGCCACATCCCCAGCCCTATTTTGTATTTTATTTAGAGACAGGGTCTCACTGAGTTGCTTAGGGCCTCGCTAAGTTGCTGAGGCTGGCTTTGAACTCATGATCCTCCTGCCTCAACCTCCCAAGTGCTGGGATTACAGGCGTGCGCCAACGCGCCAGGCTAACATTTACTTATTAAGAACCAAGACACAAAAAACTGCAAAAAAACTGCTTTTTTTTTTTACTATCTTTGGCAAACTCAAAACGTTTGCCATGTTTTGTTGACTGTTGATATTCCTCCCAATATCCTTAACTCCGAATTCCTCATTTTCATTAAAAATTTAATTCTAATGAAAAGGATTCATTTTCTCTGGACACATTTCTTTGGCTACTGTATTCAAACAGTTTAATTAATTCACATCAGTTAACCACTTTATTTGCTTGGCTAGCAAATCAGACACATGGAAATTTACTTAGGTTGCAGCCTCCTTTTCTTTTTTTTATTTTTATGAAGAAATGCTAATGTGTAAGATATCATTTTAAATTTTCTATTTTGGACATTGCTTTTCTGTGAATTGGGAATATTGTGATGAGTACTTAGTTTGAAATTATGAGTGTGTATTATGTTAGTTTTCTTTTGCTCTTCTAACAAATTACCACAAATGTAGTAATTTAAAACAATACAGATTTGCCTTACAGTTCTGGAGACTAGAAATCTAAAGGGAGTAATACTGGGTTAAAATCAAGGAGTTGACTGAGCTGTGTCTCTTCTGGAGGATCTACCAAAAAATTTATTGCTTTTTCCCAGATTCTAGGATTCCTGAATTCCTCACCCCATAGTTCCCAGGGAAATCATAGTTGATCTGTGTTCAAAAAAAGGGAACATGGATTTGGTGAACATTAGCATTTCTATCATGGTCTGCTCTTTCCAGCCAGCAATCACATCACTCTAACTTTCGCTTCCCATTGTCCCATTTCCTCTTACGACACTGAATCTTCTGCTTCCTTCTTCTAAGGACCATTGTCATTACATTGAAACCATGACCTTAATCTCTCCATTTCAAGATTCCTTAACTTAATCACATCTGCAATGTCCCTTTTAATATCCAAGATAACATATTAACAGGTTCCAGAGGTCATGATATGAACATCTTTGGGAGGCTCTTATTTTGCCTAACATAAGTAGAATATCATTGTATATACTACAAAGTGTTTTGCCCTCTAATTTGATAAAGTAATCCACACTCCACTATGCCTTAAAAGTATACCATTTAAAGTCCACTTTTTTTTTCTTTCTTTTTCATTTTCTTTATTTTTCCTCCCTTGGCCTGATAGGTATGAAGATAGTAAAAAACATTTTAAAAATAAATAAATAAGATAAAATAAAATATCATGAAAAATAACTGATATTCATGGTTCAAATAATGCCAAATTGTAACTACATCTCTTCAATAGTATGTAATACAACAATAAGAAAATCATATATATTATCTGTAGCAACCACTTGAGGCTTCCTTTGTAGCATAAAAGTAGCAATAGTTAATATACAAATTAATGTGAACGTGAATGTGTTCCAATCTTTATTTGTGATATTAAAATTGAGTTTTTAAAATAATTTTTGTGTTATGAAATATTATGCATATTTTTAAAATATAAAAATTTTAGAATGTAAAGTAATTTTAGCTTTTGAGACTGTACAAAGATAGGTAAATGGCCCTTTGTACATGTATGAATGCACAGATGGTGTAACTCTAAAAAAAAAAAAAAAAGGTAGGTAAATGAATCAGATATGAGCAGTCATTTTCTGACTTTGAAGGGTTTCAGAGTTCTTCACTGACTAAAATGTTTTGTGATCTGTGCCTAGAATTAGACTTCATTTCTTCTCATATTCCATAAGCTAGAATCCAAACAACTGACCCAGCAAGGGAGGTGGGACTGGGAAATCATAGCTTCTCTATTTAAAAAAAGAGAACATGGATTTGTGAAAATACATTTCTGTCACAGTCTACTCTTCCTACTGACCAAATTTTCATTTCTCCCACCTACTTCTACACGTAGATTATGCAGTTCCAAAGTCCAACTCAAAGTCTTGGACCTCAGTGTAATGCATGTCCTCCATATCATATCAGCTGTAATGTCTTATTGTTCTATGATCTATGCCCCTGATATACACCATACCACATAGTCTCACTTAGGAAGGGCAAAAAAGGGAGACACGGCCATGCCTAGACAAGGATAATCCAGCTGAGCAAATACTGATGGCTTCCAATCCTGAGAGCACAGGAGACTCTCAGACCCTTTCCTAGATGTGCTCTCTGAAAGGCACTCCTCTGCACATTATTCTACACCCTGCCCCACCACTTTACCCTCTGAAAGTTTCTCTTAGTACAGCTGAAGTTATCTACCACTTCCTCAGGGCTGCATAGCTTTGGCACTATTCTCTAATTACAACTCCTTTAGGCCATCCCTGGTTTTATCTGACATACAATTTCCTTATTTAAAAAAAAAAACTGCAGATGTTTAGATTCAATTAGTACCATGTACCTGTAGCCACACCTGCTAGGGTTTGAATGTGGTTTGTCCCTGCCAAAAATCATGTTGAGGCTTAATTCCCTAGGGGTTCTTGTATAGGAAGCCTGAGTTTCATATGATGTAATGATGTTAACATGGTAAAATCTTTAAGAGATGAGGCCTAGTGGAAGGTAATTAGGTCATGGGGCACAACTTTTGAAATGGATTATTATAGTTTTCAAATGATCAGGTTCGTCCCCATAAGAACAGGTGTTACAGAAAGCAAGCATACCCTTTGCCCAGATTTTTGCTTCTATCTTGCTACATGATGTCTTCTGCATATTCCTGTCATGTAATGCTATCTACCATGAGGTATGGGTCATACTGAGGAGCTGGAAACTTGAGGGTTGCAGGAAATAGAGATTTGTGTTGATTGGTAGAAACAAGGGTCCACGGTGAGAACTATGATTGGTCCTGCTGGGGTGGTGCGAGGTGGTACGGGATTTCATTGGCTCTTAAACCAATAAACGGCTATGCAGCTTCCACAATAAATGAGTCTTTGGCTTCTCACTCCTGGTGGTGCTTACCCGACTCCCAGTGTCTGGCTCATGACGCTTCGTCCTTACCCCCCATCGCAAAAGCCCCCAGAACCCGCAAATGTAACAATGAGGCCTTTACCAGAGTCTAGAAGATGCCAACACCATGCACTTGGACGGTTAGAATTGTGAGTTAAGCAGACCTTTCTTCTTTATGATCTACCCAACTTTGAGCATTTTGTTCTAGCAACACAAAAGGAACTAAGATAATACTCAAATACTCATTCCTTCTCAATGTTGGTCCCAAACCAATTTGATTTTATTTCCAGATTCCTCAACTTGTCTTTTAATTTAGGGTGGCTAAAATCATTAAGCCATTTTAAGGTGGCATAAAATGTATATTAATGTGATTGTTGTTGCTAGACTATTCACTTTGATCCACAGACGTTTTTGGTTACTCAATCTTTCTCAATCACATGACTTCGTGTTTGGGAACTTAATGCCATAGTAATAGATATTTCCAACTGTTGAATAGCTCAGATTTTTAGACATTTATATTTTCTCTCACTTCTGCTTGCAAAGTGCCAACTCTTTCATAAATTAATCTCTTTCTCACATACCTTGCCACGTACTAGCTGATCTACACTACTAACATTGTTTTCCAACTCTCCTTAGATCTATGCAATAAACACATGGTCTATCTACCAAATTACTACCAGCAACACAGTATTGCAAATATCTTCTCCACAGCATAATACTTTTCCCAATTTTTACCTTGCTGTCCACCTTCTTACTGATATGCCAGATTCCCGAATTTGTTATTATTTTCCCAAATGACTTAGATTTAATTATCACAAGCTAACTAAATGGAAATCTTAGAACAGAAAGAATTACATGTCAGTGCCTTCTGCAAACTGAGTTGGGACAGAAGGGGACTCTAGGCTGCCCCTCAATGTGATCCCTTCCAAACGAAGATGTCCACAGTATTCCTGGCACTCTGGCTTAGGAAGGGGGAGACTGCTGGTTCTGTGCATTGAAATTGCCTTGCTCACCACTCACTCCTGACCAGCTCTGGTCATCACCATTCTTTTTGTGGCCTGAGATGATGTCATCACTCCACAGTAGCAGAACTGTCATCTCCACACTGTCTTACATGTTTACAGTTTCATAGCCAATGTCTCCTGTATGCCTAGTTCTTTCATGTCCACTAAAGTTCATGTCCCACCATTTATGCCCCAGTTCTCACAGTTCTCCTGGGTGTCCTTGACCCAAAGGGAAGTAAGTAGACAGACAGTGCTGACCCCACAATTCTGGATCAAGGTACCAGGGATGACTTCTAAAGCCTTGGCAACAGCCCTGTACAGCCATTGTTCCACACCAGTCATGGCCTTGGATTTTTCTGTCAAGGCATGGGCCACAGCCATCTCAGAGGCCCCAGCCCCTTTTGGCACACTTGCATGGCATCCTGGAAGTTGCATTCTATTTCTGAGAGAATTTCTTTGTTGGACCTCTGAGGAGAATAATGCAGGCCTTGGGGTCTCTGCACTCAATGATGAACGTAAAGTACTCATCTCCAGTTTTCTTGATTTCCAACAGGCCTGCACCTATTCCCAGATCGTCTTCTCTCAGTTCTTCTGGTCAGCTGACTTTCTGGGCCCCACAGGTTCTAGCAGTGTATTGTCTGGCTTCTGGACTCTGAGGATGTCTGTGGTACTGCTGAGCTAAATCTGAGATGTCTTTTTCTGTGATGACCACATCAGACTTCACTTGGATAATGTCCTCACAGAACTGCTGGACATTCTTTTCTTCCATTTGGAGGATTCAGGTGAAGTCTTCCTCTCAGGCAATCTCAGTGTCTGTCTGACTTTCTCCTTTCTTGTATTCCAGAGAAGAATCCAGCAGCATAATATGAGAGTTCTTAATATAACACCACATTCATGGATGGAACTCATCTTTGTTAATCATGACTCCATGTAGTGCACATGAGTTTTCAAGGATGCCCCCAGGTATCTTTTCCACTCTTGCCTATTTCTTGATGTCAATCTCCTTCCAACCATTCTCCTCAAACTGTGCAGTCTTGACAGAATCCAGGGTGATGTTGCAACCCAAACAGGACCACCAACTAATTAATTTGGTGGTAATGGAACTGTTTATGTTGTTCAACATCATGTCACAGATATTGATGTCAACAGGGATGCTGATATTCTTACAGTGCTGATGATATCATCCAATACCTGATGGTAAGAACTGATTACTACTGTTGGGTGCATCTGCTGCTCTAGGAAGTGCTCAGCCACTGACAACATTTCTTCAGTAGGAATAATTTCTAATGTGGTTCCATCACCAACCTCTTCATCCTGGGTCCTGCGAATTTCAATCATGGACTTGGCTTCTGGATGTTGGACTTAAATCTCTCGAAGAACAGCATTGCCATAACTGGTCATCATGATGCCTCCCTTTAGGTTCAAAAGCATCTTCATCATGGACTTGGGTCCCAAACATGTTCAGATGATATCTGCAATAGTCTTAGCAGCATTGATGTTTCCAGATTGAACTTTTCTTCCAGATTCACACTTTGTATTCTGGTTAAGCACAAGCACAGAGTGGTGGCCTATCATGGCAACACAATGCAGATCTGGGTATCCAGAGTTGGAAGAACCAGCAGAACCTTCTGGAGAGAGCAGATTCCTTAATTTCTGATGGCATTTTTAGCTATTAGGCTAAGTGCTGTATCTAACAACCTTAAAATTGTAGTAGTTTAACATTATTAAATTTCATTTCTCACATATGCCATAGTCCAATTTGATATTCACAGAGAAGCTTTCTATACAGCGATTCAGACTCTAGTTTTTGGAGAGGAATTTGAAAGAGCAATTTAAGGTTCCAAACATAAAGCTTCTGAGAATGCACTGCAGGGAATAAATATAAATTGAGAAATTAGAGAAGCATTAGAACTTAGTAAAATTACACCAAATATTAGATCCATATGAAGAATAAGACTCACTGAAGTCAACTGCCAGAGAACCGAAATCTTAAAATACCTCCTGGTATACTCCATAGCTAGAGTTGATCCAGAAACTCCAGTCAGCAGAGAGGTACATATTGGCCTCAGCTACAGGACCCAGCCAATGGCAGAGAAAGGACACTAGGGACACTAAGGGAGCTGTTACAGTTCCCCTCCTAAGGGCTCCCTAGCATTGTATGTGAGATGACCAGGTCGCAGGGAAAGCTCCTACTCTTACATTCTTTCTTTATATTGATCATGTCTTTCATTGTATTTTTTTTTTTGTAATTTTAAATTTCAGGAATAACTGTTCAATTTCCTTCATTTCATTTTAGAACTCACAAAATTATTTATATCAAACTTCACTGCTTATTTTGTCCTATGATTAAACTTTTTGAATTTTATTTTCTAAGTTGTCTTATTTAGTCCTAGATACTAAATAAAATTAAAGAAATAAAATAATATAAGGTTCTTGACAACCTTATATGTTAGCTATAGCTATTATTGTTAATCAAAACATACTCTATGTTAGGTTATATATCCATTGGTTAGAGAATATGGCTCAACCAGTTAAAGTTAACGAGTGCAGAGCAGGAACGTAGACCCAAGTTCAACACATTCTTTGTTTCTAACAACTTTCAGATCTTTTAGGATATTTAGGGAGATTCTGAATATTCTCATTAAATCCTCAAAAAAGCCCTATGAGGTAGGCAATTTTGTGAATTCCATTTTATAGATGAGCACACTCAAACTCCAAAGCCTATAAGAAGATATCTGAGTCAGCCTCCCTGGGTTTCAAAAGGGGCAGTTCTATTCTGCCCATGGATTAGGGAAAGTACACTCATTTGTTTGCTTCTATACTCAAATAAAGAGAGAAGATCCTGGATGCTGGGTTTGCCTGTTCTGACCCATATGCCTGGAAAATCCTAAGAATCAGTTTCTAAAGCTCTGAGGTCTTGGCATTTATAATATTAAGACCTCAGTAGGTTATTGGATAGGCAGAGGCCTTTCTGTGGTCACAGATCCTCAGTGTTAATTGGTTCAGGGTGAACAGCAGGGAGTTTGAGTGCTAAAGGGAGAGGGGGCAAGATTGATTATTTGGACATCATGGCAACATTTGGATTCAAGGTCTGAAAATGTGACCTCCTTCACTTTGGATTTCCTAAACCACTTTTGAGAGTTCTATCATGAATTTCTTCTATGTTTACATACAAAAAATGGAAAAATAAATTTGCTTTTGCATAGCCAATTGTTTATATACATTGCTGTAGCAGGTTTCCCAGGGTGTCTATAGCTTAGAATAGAGGTCAACAAATGATGGCACATGGGCCCCAAATGACCTGCCATCTGTTCCTGTAAACAAAGTTTGGTTGGAACACAGCCACTCTTGTTCATTTACATATCACATACAGCCCCTTTTGTCCCACAATGGAGAGTTGAGGGGTTGAAATGGTGGCTTTAGCTTTAAACCTACCTGTGGTCAACTCCTTGGACCCCAAGTGAGCTAGAATGTTCTTCATCCTTAGAGGAAAGGGTGAGTTAGAGGCTAGCTAAGAGGCTTCCATGGTCTTTGCTGCTCTCCTTTTCAAGCACATCAGTGTCATTTTTGTCCTTGTATCAGAACAGTGTTCAAGGTGTTTCTCTAAGGCTCAGAGCAGAGCAGCTTAGGTAATATTGTCCCTCAGAATAATGACCAAGTGACTCTTCTCAGTAAGAGTGATAGAGTGACAAGAAATTGTGGAAGCAGTGATTTTTTAAATGAATAAATTGTTGCATAAAGACAGTTCATGTTTGATTAAACTCAAAGGAGAGCAATCTTCAGCAGCTGGATAAAAACCCAAACTCTGGAATTGCTAATCTGTGTCACATACAGAATAATTAAAACTAACATGTAGAAAACATGGACTAAATGTGTCAATGCAACAATTCTGTCTTTAATGTTAATCACTTGGTGAAGTATTTTACTAATGTCTTGTTCTATGTAGGTGAGAATTTAACCAAGGTGATATGATTCCATTTCTATTGACTTTGTTTTGGCAGTTAAAATGTTTCAAATTACTAAAATAAAATCAACTATCTTATTTGTAGCAAGGCAAAGACATCTTCCCTTTAAATATCTGTTAGAAATGATGAAATAATGTACAAAGACCTGTGCTGAGAATGTATTTACTATAGACGAAAACCCCAAATCTCTAGAAAAATTCAATTTCAAGTAGAAAATACATGCCATTGGATTCTTTATAGAATGGTTGTATGCCACTGAATAGAATGTGATTTTACACAGTGTTGAATGTACTTTTAGAAAGACGATTTTATAAAACACACTTTATAAACACACTTGGGAGGACATAATTTAAATACAAATGTATTCGGATTTAGCATTTTAAATTTTTTATGAATTCCAGACATATCAGAAGAGATCTCTTTTTGTATTGGGGAAGAATATATTTTTCTTCTTGGCAAGATAGAGACTTCCAGTAAAGGAGTCCCAATTTAGTCTCAGATTCTTAATCAAGTGTATCTTTGAACAAAAAAATTCCTGGACGATGGTGCTTGGTTCTGGTCATTATGTACATACAGGCAAGTTGAGAAACCGGAGAATATGAGGAAAAGAGCAACTGAGTTCTTTTGTGAAGACAGAGGGCATTTAATATTGAACAGGGTTCTGGAAGGACATGGTTAGAAGAGTTCATCAGTATGACCCAGGTAGTAAAGTTAGGACCAACATTCTATAAGTTAGGTTGAAATTTAAGGAAAACAGATTTCAGGTGAAGGTTCACGACAACTGAAATAGAGGATTCCAAATATGAAATGGATAGTCTCTGGAGGTGGTAAGTCTCCCATTTCTGGAATATGCATAGGTAGTTGTTTGAAAGAATAATAATTCTGTATTTTTAAGGAATAAAGAGGTTACAATAGAAATAATCAATGGCATATATTAAAATTATTTATAATAAAAATGAAAATAAATAAAATATAAAATCACCTAACATATTAAGGAAACATAGGAAAAAATGGGTCAGAGGATTTCTAACAATCACACATGAGTATCTCATTCTGATTTATAAAACAACACACAGTAGATACATGAACCCAGGACGTAAGTAGGCACTAGCAATGTCTTCGTAAATGGACAGGTCACACATGATGGAATAAACATGGGAAATCTTTAACCTCACAGTTACTTAAAGAAATTCAAAATAAAGCAAGTGTATCATTGTATATAAAAGAAATACAATAGAGGACTAAATTTAAATTGATAATATCCAACAGTGGTAAGATTATTTTAAAACTAATGCCATACATCAATGGTGGTATTATATATTGGTATAGCCTTCAGATCGCAATAGCACAAATTAAATCATACCATACAGCTGTTCAGGGCTGGCTTCATTAAAACTTCTCCTGATATTGTCTTAGGAAATAACTTACATGAGTGACGGAGTGCTATCTAAACTAGCAAAAGAAAATAGAAGAAAATAACTGTATTTCCAACAAATCAAAGAAATATTTATCTGTCATTAAAATTTTGTGGGAAAATAACAATTTTATTATAATAATTATTTACAATTAAATGCTAGCAAAGTTAAAAAAAATTAATATATATCACGACTGTAACTGAGTATTCAGATACACAAATAAGCAAAGAACAAAAAGTAAAAGTAATAACAAAGGTGGTGAGATTATCACAGTATTTCTTCTTTTACAGTTTGTCTTTAAAGTAAAAAATCAGAAATGAAAACTTTTTTTTGACAAAGGAAAATACATTGAAAGATTAAGTACAAATACCCTCAACTAAAATATTGCCAATACACCTCCCCACCACCACCAAGGTGAAATTCTCCTTGGCCTATACCCAAAGGACTTAAAATCAGATTACTACAGTGATGCAGCCACATCAATGTTCATAGCTGCTCAATTCACCATGGCTAGATTGTGGAACCAACCTAGATGCCCTTCAATAGATGAATGGATAAAGAAACTGTGGTATATATAGACAATGGAATATTATTCAGCCATAAAGAAGAATAAAATTATGGTATTTGTAGGTAAATGGATGATGTTGGAGACTGTTATGCTAAGTGAGATTAGCCAATCCCCAAAATCCAAAGGCCGAATGGTCTCTCTGATAAATGAATGATGATGCATAATGCGGGGGGGAAGGGTGGCAAGAATGGAGGAAGGATAGATAGCATAGAGGGAAGGGAGGGGTGGGGTCAGGGTGGGGGGGTAAGAATAATAACAGAATGAGACAGACATCATTGCCCTGTGTACATGTATGAATGCACAGATGGTGTGACTCTACTTTGTGTACAACCAGAGAAACAATAGCTGTACTCCATTTGTGTTCAATGAATCAATAAGTAAATAAAAAAAATGCCTATGAAAAAATAGAAGAAATATTTAAACCTAGGTTTATGAACTTATTTTTTATTTCTGTTTTCCATGATGTACCATGTGCCCATTGTCTTAGAAATCAGGATAAAAAGTTCATATTAAATAAACTTGAGACAAGTCAAAAAAAAATTTTTTTTACAAACTTCATTTTGCTTCATTGTACATATAATGGGGTACAAATTTTCATTTCTATGGTTGCACATGATGTGCATTCATACCATTCTTGTTAATCATACATGTATATAGGGTAATGATGTGTCTCATTCCACCATTTTTCATGCCCCCACCCCCTCCCCCTCTCATTTCCCTGTACGTAATCTAAAGTTCCTCCATTCTTCTCTCACCCCCTAAACCCCAACCAGATTCTATATCATCATCCACTTATCAGGGAAAACATTCGGCTTTTGTTTTTTTGGGATTGGCTTATTTCAATTAGCATAATAATTTCCAATTCCATCCATTTATCTGCAAATGCCATCATATTATTCTTCTTTATGGCTGAGTGGTATTGCATTGTGTATATATACCACATCTTCTTTGTCCATTCATCTGTTGAAGGGCATCTAGGTTGGTTGGTTGGTTCCACAGTCTAGCTATTGTGAATTGAGCTGTGTTACTATAGTATGCTAATTTTAAGCCCTTTGGGTATAAACCCAGGAGTGGGATAATTGGGTCAAATGGTGGGTCCATTCCAAGTTTTCTGAGGAATCTCCACACTGCTTTCCAGAGTGGCTGCACCAATTTGCTACTCCACCAGCAATGTATGAGTGTACCTTTTTCCCCACATCCACGCAGAATCTATTATTGTTTGTGTTCTTGATAACAACCATTGTAATTGGAGTAAGATGAAATCTTAGAGTTTTTTGA
The DNA here is from genome assembly GCA_020662805.1 of Glaucomys volans. Classification (NCBI taxonomy): domain Eukaryota; kingdom Metazoa; phylum Chordata; class Mammalia; order Rodentia; family Sciuridae; genus Glaucomys; species Glaucomys volans. The sequence continues at coordinate 307,900 of JAJEJO010050702.1, read as the reverse complement.
TTTGCATTTCTCTAATTACTAGAGATGTTGAACACTTTTTCATATATTTATTGATCGCCTGTACATCCTCTTCTGTAAAGTGTCTGTCCAGATCCTTGGCCCATTTATTGATTGAGTTCTTTGTATTTTTGGTGGAAAGTTTTTTAAGTTCTTTATAAATTTTGGAGATTAGTGCTCTATTTGAAGTGTGTGTGAAAAAGATTTTCTTCCACTCTGTAGGCTCTCTTTTCACATTAGTGATTGTATCCTTTGCTGAGAAAAAGCTTTTTAGTTTGAGTCTATCCCATTTATTAATTCTTGCTTTGATTTCTTGTGCTTTGGAAGTCTTGTTAAGGAAGTCTGATCCTAAGCCAACATGATGAAGATTAGGGCCTACTTTGTCTTCTATTAGGTGCAGGGTCTCTGGTCTAATTCCTAGGTCCTTGATCCATTTTGAGTTGAGTTTTGTACAGGGTGAGAGATAGGGGTTTAGTTTCATTTTATTACATATTGATTTCCAGTTTTCCCAGCACCATTTGTTGAACAGGCTGTCTTTTATCCATTGTATGTTTTTGGCTCCTTTGTCTAGTATGAGGTAACTGTATTTTTGCAGGTTTGTCTCTGGGTCCTCTATTCTGTACCATTGGCCTACCTGTCTATTTTGGTGCCAGTACCATGCTCTTTTTGTAACTATTGCTCTATAGTAGAGTTTAAGGTCTGGTACTGTGAGACCTCCTGCTTCATTCTTCCTGGTCAGGATTGTTTTGGCTATTTGAGGTCTCTTATTCTTCCAGGTGACGTTCATGATTGCCTTCCCTATTTCTATGAGGAATGCCATTGGGATTTTAATTGGAATTGCATTGAATCTGTGTAGTGCCTTTGGTAGAATGGCCATTTTGACAATATTAATTCTGCCTATCCAAGAACATGGGAGATCTTTCCATCTTCTAAGGTTTTCTTCAATGTCTTCCTTTAGCGTTCTGTAGTTTTCATTGTAGAGGTCTTTCACCTCTTTTGCTAGATTGATTGATTCCCAAGTATTGTTTTTTTTTTTTTTTGAGGCTATCGTAAATGGAGTGGTTTTCCTAATTTCTCTTTTAGAGGATTCATCACTTATGAATAAAAATGCATTAGATTTATGAGCATTGATTTTATATCCTACTACTTTACTGAATTCATTTATGAGTTCTAGAAGTTTTCTAGTGGAGTTTTTGGGTCCTCTAAATATAGAGTCATGTCATCAGCAAATAGTGACAGCTTGAGTTCTTCTTCTGCTATTCATATTCCTTTAATTAGGAATGAAAAATTTTAAGCATCATTGTGTATACTTTTTTAAAGATTTGCTTCAATAAACATAACATTCCCATATGCATTAGTCAGGAGAGTATAAATATAAATTTATATTTAGAATAAAAATTATGTATTATATTTAATATATTTGAATGCAAAAATACATATATTTCTAGAATGAAAAAAATAAATAGCACATTTAATAAACTTGTAAATTCATGTTCCTGAATATTAGAAATAGCATTATTTGGAAATAGTATATATGAAATAATGTGATAATGTTAGCACCACAGTTATATATCCTATATATCTGGCACTCTTCTGCCTTTTAAAGATAATCACTGTCTTAATTTGATGTTTATCACTTGCATGCATTTTAAATACTTACACATATGTACATAGATTTCTTAATGCATATTAGTTTTCAGATAAAAAAATTATATAAATGCCTTGTTATATATCTATATTCTGCCTCTTGATATTTTTGTTTTTTATTTTTTCTTTTTATATATACATGACTGTAGAGTGTATTTTGACATATACATACATGGAGTATAACTTATTCTAATTAGGATCCCATTCTTGTGGTTGTACATGATGTGGAGTTTCACTGGTGATGTATTCATGTATCTTAAGAGTTTCCTAAAATTGTTTCTGAGCCTTATCCATTTTGCTATATGCAATTTGTATTAATTTTCATTGCTGTAGAGTGTTCCAAATATACTACATTTTGTTTATTAGTGAGTCTATTGATTGATATTTCCATGGTTTCTGATATTTTGTCATTATAATTAATACTATTATGAATATCTTTTATGTGTAAGCATGCATAAGAAATTTTCTGCATCAATGCTGTTCAACAGAACTTTCTACAATGAATAGAAATGTAGATTGTGCTGCCTAAAATAGTAAATCACTAGATGCTAGTCACAGAGTGGCTATTGAACTCTTGAAATGTGGATCATGAAATCAAGGAACCGAATCTTTATTCACTCTAATTTAATTTAAATGTAGTAGTAACAGGTGGCCAATGGTTATTGACAGTGGGGGCCTAGCTCATTAACTTAGATGCTCAGATGTACATCTTTGTCACGAGTGGTGCGAAGATTCAGTTTTACACACTGTAAACTGTGCTCCAAAGTGGCTTTAGATATGTGTATACTGTGCTAATGAGTTCCTCCTGTTTCACTTTTTCCAATTTTTGTTATTGCGGTTTTGAGATATACACTTATTTACTAGACTACTAGTGAGACCAAGCAATTTTCACATGTTCATTAGACATTTGGAGTTTCCTTTCTTGTGAAATACCTACTGTACATGTCTTTTGTCCATTTTTTCTCTAGGATACTTTATGTGTTTCTTCTTTTTTAGGAATTTAAAAAATCTATAAATAGATAGGTTCCAGTTACTACCTTTTTTGTGATTACATATATAATAGCATTATCTTGTCAAGTGTTTGATCTTTTTATCTATTTAATATAGGAGAATTTATGCTTTTAGTATATGATTTTTGAGTCTATTTTAAAATACTTGGAAAACAATAAAGTTCTCCTAACTATTTTTATAAATTTATTTTACTTTTCTTATCAAGGTCATTCACCCATGTGGAATTGATTTGTATGAAATAAGGATAAAACTTTATGATTTTGTTTTCCCATAACCAGTCTTCACAGGTCCACTTGTCCAGTGTAACATCTGTTACATATCAAGTATCTAAATATGCATGGGCTGGTTGGTTTCTGAGGTTATGCTGCTACTTTATATATCTATTATATTGATTTGTGACTTATCTTTTTTTATTGCCATAGCCATTCTTAAGTCCTATAACTTTATATCTTCCTGATATATAGCTTCCTTTTTCCCTAAATGCAATTCTTCAAAATAGTCAAAATAGTTTCAGCCATTTATCTTTTTCTAATAATTCAGAGTCACCTTTGGGAACTCTTTTTTTTTTCCTTGCTAGAAATACTGGGGAGAATGGGCATTTTTTGGTGATATTTAGCCTTCTTACACATTTCTTCTTTTAACTGGATCTTCTTTAGCATTAGGTCCTTTGGGTTCCCACAGTCAGTTATCATTCTAGTCCGAACCACTCACATTGTGTCTGAAGTTCTGTGGTTAAAATGGACCTCCTGCTTCCTACTTACCAACTCCCACACCTGCTTCCTACCCCTATTTTCCACTAGAGTAAATCTTTCAAACATAAGAGGATGGCGTAGCTCTGCTCAAATCTGTGTAATGAATTCCATATCACTTAGAATAAAATTCCAATGCTCTACTCATGGTCTTGGAAGACCTCATTTAGTCGCCAGCGACTGCTCTGACTGTATCCTCCACAAGCAGGCCTCATTGTCCATGCCACTCCAGACACATGTAAATACGTTCCCACCTCCAATCTGTAGCACAGTTCCCCTGCTTGTAATTCTCCCCTCCCAGTATGCAGATGGCGCATTTTCTCACTTCAAGTATTTGTTCCAATGCCTCTTGACCTTAGAGAAGGTCTTTCTGACCACTCTCTATAAACTATCACCCGTCCTCATCACTACCCTAACCCCACTTAATTTTCTTCATAGCACTTAATCACCACCTAAAATAGTATCTACTTTGCTAATTTTTTCTTCCTCCCACTGAAATGTGTACTGCATGGGAAAACAATAAATGAATGCTTATGATCTGTCATATTTTGTTTATTCTGGTGCCTGGAAACTTGCTCTTTGTAGTGACTTTTGCAGTGAATTTGGCACATGGGGTGAGTTATACACAGTGCCCACTATAGTGTCTGGTATACCAGTAGGTCCTCAAAAAGACTTATTAAGTATGGGTTTATATTTTCTCCATAACGTTGTACATCTCTTTTGATACAGGTATTTCCTAGATCCATTATATTTTTCAGAAAATTAAATTTTCTATTTTTCCTTATTTATGGCTACAGTTTTCTAAAAGAGAAAATTATTCAAAAATAAACTCAATATAATTTATACACTTGCATATAGTTACTCCTTTATTTCAGCCATTTTTTTAAAAAAGCACCCAGCACTAGAGATAAATAGGAAAACATGTTTTAAATGCAATATTTTGGTGGTGACAGTAATATGTTGTGTCATCTGTCATTCAGAATAAAGAATTTTAGAATCTGTTATGCAAACAGTCTGTGAAAAATGATTTAATCTTAGGATAGATAGTAAAGGTTTGGAGGAGTTGTTCTTACCTCCTGGAAAACAGAAAGAATGTAAAAAACTGTTACTCAGTTTATACTGTTCCAAACTCCTCCAATGGTTCTGTTCTTTACCAATTTATGTCACCACAGATCTAGAGTCACTATAGTCTAAGGCACTCTTGCCTTTCTACGTGCAGGTCTATTAACTAAGGGCAATTACTCTGCAAAGAGGTGACAATTCCTTTATGGAAGATATTGAATTCTAAGGTGGAAAACAGTGCATCAATAATGAAAGGTCAGTGAGAACACAAGAAGCCAACTTCACTGCAACTGCCCCTGCAGAGGGGGAGCATCTAGATGCCATAGTGACTGGCACGTACACAGAGCTTAAGCATTCACTTACTGCCTTCAAGGATCCTTTCAGCATGAAACTCTCTGAGATCAATTTGCTCTTGCACCAAGAACACTCTACACTGAAAAACTAAAAAACAAAAAATCTTGCTCTAAAAGCAATTGGTATCATTAGGGCTTAAGCACTAGATCCATGGGGACCAGGACCACACAGGTGTCAGGGGATCTGCTGACCTTCGGAACTCCTAACTAGTTAGCAATGTGGAATTTTGATAGATGAGATAATGCTTAGTGAACTGAAGCTCATCTTTTATTCAGTACATGTAGCTTCAGCTTTGTTCAGCTGAATAACTTCTGTATTCCAACACTCGAGAGTATTGACTGCTGTTTCAGAGCTTTGATATACCGTTCATTTTGTAAAGGCAATTACAGGGCATCTCAACATTGGCTATAGATAGCCAAGTTATTGGGAAGATAAAAGGGGTTCTGTGATATTACAGTGTAATTGAACAAACCCATGACTGTCTTTACCAGCATATAAAGCAGAACAAAAAAGCAATACAGCAGTCTTTAAGAAGGGAGATAAATGATACAGGTTACCATATATTACTTACCAAAGAATCGTATTTAAATGTTCTTGTGCTTTTTGTTTTTTTCAGAAAAGGGGATATGAAAGAAATGTACTGAGGACTATTTCTACCAAAGCTTGTGCTTAAAGGAGCCCAGCACTTTCAAATTAAATTCATGCTTCTTAGTTCTCACTTTCCCATAAGGTTGGCATTTTTGCCTGTTACCACCAGAAAGAAACAAAGCACTAAGCACCTTGTTTTCGAGGGACAAGATTCTTAATAGACATTGATTACTGTTTGCAGGAGTCTATAGATAAAATAATAATTTTCCTGAGGATACAGTATTGATGGTATAAACCTTAAGTGTGCAGGGGTAGGGGTGGGGGGAGTTCAATTTGAGCAGATTCACTGATGTCATGGCACCAGGAAGAGCATGGTCTTGTTTTTTTTCCCTTTTTTCTTCTCAGCATTTTAAGGTTTTTTGTTTTGTTTTGTTTTTTTCCTTTCTGTATATGAAAGCAGGAGTTTGCAAGCTACCAGTATGCTCAAAACACTACAAGGACTTAAAAAAAGATGTGGGATCTGAAATCACAGCCTTTCTCTTCTTCCCAGAAAAACATAACATTTCTAAATAAAGAATATATATATATTCAGATGTAGATGTGTGAGCACGCACACATACACAATTTATTACTCTCCTCATAAAAGCAAGTAAACCATATTTTTTTTCAGGAAAATTTAATATGAAATCTCAAACCTACACAAAAAGAATTGTGGAAAAAAACTTTAAATTAGCCCTCTTGGATACTCGATTGCTATTTACCATAGTAATATAACTGATAAAAATAAGCCTTATATTCTGCTGAAATTTTAGATTAAATATAAAAAAGCAGAAAAATCATTATATTGAATATAGAGATACTTGAATTTACACATGCAATAAATATCACACATGCCAAAGTATTAAAAAATTTATAAATTTTCCTCAGCTCACCTCAGGTTAGGTTGTTTCCATAGCAATGGAAAAAAGCCACTTTACCATTTCTGTAGCTTGTAGTGGTCATCTCCTCTCCATTTCAGTTTTTTTGTTAAAGAAAAATGCCTCCATGCAAGTAAAAATTAGTTTGACAATACTTGAACTTCCTTTTCACCTTAGTACAAAAACATAAGAATCCAGCTCTATTGGAATAACTTCTGTTATTGGGAATAGCCTGTTTTTCACCTGAGATTTTAGTGCATGGAAAGATTTAACATAGAATGTAATAATCTTCCTAACCTTGAGAAGGATTTATGTATCAATGTGAAGGACCAGTTCCTGAAGACATTTCCAACCTTCACACATTCCCCTCCTTATGTATATCTGTCAGAATTCTGGCAGTGAACAGATGGCACACTTAAGATGTCTAATTAAGGAGTTTAACAAAGGGACCATTTATAAAGATGTGACTGGAAATAGGGAAACCAACAAGAAATAGAGCAGGGATCCCCTCACCCCCAAGGACATAGTAGCAAGCAGAAGTTAACACAACCAAAAGAGTGAGGTTGGAGAGAAAAGGCCACCTGCCAGGAGATGTATTCTTCAGTAAGGTGACACAGCCAATCATGGTGGTGACCTGGCAGGAAGGAAGCCAGCAGCATAAAAAACAAATTTTACTTCCTTCTGAAATGCTGCCAGTGTCCACTGCAGTATAATTGAAACCAAACCAGATTCCACAGAAAAGAGAACCCATTAATACTTTCTATGTAGGTCAGATTCCTCGGGATACAAGGGCAGGGTAGAAAAGATAAAATTAAGGACCTGGAGAGGCAGAAGGAGAGTATCCATCTCACCCCTACTTAGGCATATAATTTAGTGAAAATCACCTCTCAATTTGGAAAAAACATAATTGGAATTTATATCAGCAAAACTAGAAAGAAATTTGTATTTTGAAACATCTGGAGAAAAGCAAAACACATTAAGCAAGAGAGACACACATTCTAAGGTAAGAGAAATATTTATTTAATTTTGCACAAGAACGAGCTTATACTGAACAAATTCAACCAAATAATATCAGTGCAGTAAAACAAGGAAATGGGGATGACTTTTCCTGTTAGAAAATATTAAGTAACCATGCCTGTGCATTATTTTTATCGTTACAATAACTTGTTTCAGATTTCTTTTCAGAGTGTGTACTGTACATGACATGTTATAGCTTCTTTGCTTTGTTTCTGAAAATATAATTCATTCACTGCTTTACATTTTATTTTTTGCAGTGAGGAACCTAACTGATTCATGAAGATTCTGATCTAGAAGACAATTTTCTGCACCAATGAAGCCCAAGACTTTCAGAGATCCGATGGGCTCAGGCTTCCATACAGGGGTCAGGACGTCATGGTGTGTATTCCACACACATTTCTTACAAGGTGATGTCAGGTACAGAAGAGGCAGAATTGTGGTCTAGTTTTCTCCAAGAATTTTCCTTTTGTGATTTTCTCAAGCTCCACAAACGTCATAATTGAAAGTTCACTCCGCTACTAACAAAGCTGCATTTAGCTGCCCACAAATCATTTAATTTTTTTTAAACATTTTTTTGGTCTTTTAAGAACATTCTTTAAGCAGAAATCTCCCATAAGACAGTCAACTTCACAGCTCCTGAAGGCACTGTGGATCCACTGAGCAACAGATGTGGCCATTCTAGAGGAAACAAGTGGAAATGTGGAGTATTAATTTTTAAGCCCTTAGGAAATTTTCATTTATTGATTAGAACATAAAACACAATTGTACAGTTGATTTGTTATTTATGTACTCCTGAGAATTGAATTAACACTTTTCGTGACTCAGTCACTAAAGAAGGAATTACATCTTGTTACATGTGGCACTGTATCCCCATTGTATCCACTTGTATCACTTTTGTTATTTATTTATTCACAAAATATATGTTGAGTATAATAAGTACTAGATATTGATAAATAAAGCAGACCTAGTTACTAACATCATATGACAGGGCATACAGTGCATTGGGGGAGAAAACTATTAAGTATCAAGCAAACTTATAATCTGAACTTAAACGTGCTAGAAAAATGTTGTGATCTGAATGTTTGTGTCCCCTCAAAATTCATATGTTGAAATTCTAATCCTCAATATAAAAGTATTAGGAGGTGAAGCCTTTGGGTGTTAATTTGGGTGTAAGGGTGGAACATTGTGAATGGCAGTAGTGTCCTTATAAAAAGACGTGAGATGCATGCAATTCCCAACAGCCAAGTTATGGAACCAGTCCAGATGTAAGAGAAAAATGAATAAAGAAAATTCGATCTATATGAATAATGGAGTTTTACTCAGTCATAAAGAAGTAAATTATGTCTTTTGCTGCCAAACAAATGGAACTTGAGAACATTGTTGTTAAATGAAATAAGCCAGACTCAGAAAGAGGAAAGGAAGAAAGGGAGGGGACGTTGGGGAGGGAGGGAGGGAGAGAGGGAGAGAGAGAATAATAAATAAGGGACTTCACTAAAATAGAAGGGAGACCAATAGAGTAGAGAGAGGGAATCAAAAGGTAGAGAGGAGGGAAAGCATGGGGAAATACTGGGAAAGAAATCTACTAAATTATGCCATGTCTGTGCATGAATATACAGTGAATATACATGAATGAATATATGTAATACAGGTATATCATGTATATATATAATTATATTGCAGTAAAGTAGTAGTAATAATAAATAATAGAAGAAAAATTGATAAAGTAGAGCAGGCAGAGCGGGGGAGGGAGGAGGGGAGGCAAAGAGAAGCTACAGGGTAACGAGATTGATCAAACTGCTATGTGTACACACAAATATGGCACAATGAATACAATTATTATGTAAGACTATAATGCACCAATTAAAAAAATTGAGAGAGTTTGCTTCTTCTCTCTCTTCTCTCTTCTATATGAGGATAAGAGAAGAAACCAAATTTGACCAATACCTTGATCTTAGACCATGAGAAATGAGTTTCTCAGCCCCTAGACCCATGAGAAATGTATAAATATATCAAAATAGATTCTCCTATCATCTATAACTGCAAATAACAAATAAAACATTTTAAAAAGAGATATGAATTTATGTTTTTCAAGCTACCCAGTCTAAAGTACTCTGTTACAGTATCCCAAACTGACTAAGACAAAAGGAAATAAATTTGGCAGTATTATGAGATGAACAAAAGACTGCATACTAAAACTGGTGGCTAGGGTAGACTTCTTTGTAAAGGTGATATCTGAGCCAAGATCTGAAGACAGCTGCATATAAAGGTAGGCCAAGAGCACAGGGAACAGCAGAAGGAGAAACATTGAAATGACAAGTTTTGTTGTAGTTAAAAACGAAACTGAGAAAAGGACTAGGTGAGAATTTTAGTTGGTGAAAAAAACTGTCTACAAATGAAATGGGGGAAATAGGCAGGGGCGGATCAGATATGCACAATTTGTTTTCATAACAAAGTATCAAAATAATATAAAAAAACTACAAAGAAGAAAAAAAATCCATACCTTTGTCTCTGATTTGTCACTCTTCCCTCAACTAGTTAAACAGTAGTAATGTTAATATGGTTATTACAATCACTCTGATGATAATATTCTTACATTTCCTGAGTATGTACTCTGTGTCAGACACTCTGCCAGGCATTTTAAATACATTATCTAATTTCAATCTCACAGCATTCCCAGTGGGATCATTATTAATAGTTACACTTTTTAGTTCAGAAACTGAAGATCAGAAAGCTTAATATTATGTCCAAAGTCACACAGTTAATAAATGATAGAGCTTGGATTAAAACCCAGGTTAGTCTGTCTCTAAAATTCATCCTCTATTCTTACTTTTCTCAGATAATTGGTGTTAGATATATTATACTTTAATATGATAAAATCAAAAGTGTCTTTTAAAAAGATATTTTAATACTCGAGCCTTTGTTGAAGCACAGCAGTGAGGGGAAATGCTAGTCTATTATCCAAGAAGAATATTATCAATTTAACCTAATCTTCATCTTTTCTAAATTACTATTAAGCAGAATTCTTATTCTGGCTGCAAAAGAGGAAGACTGAGCCATCTCTAGGACCACAAGAAGCATTTTAAAACTTTACCATCAAGCTCAGAGGCATAGATTTCTAATGAAACCTAGTGTTATGATCTTTTCTAATCTCCTAGCCCAATGAAGTGATGAATGTACTAGTTCCTGAGAGTATCAGTTCTTAAACTGTGTGACTTTTGAGCAGAAACTGAGTTAGGGAATTTGTGGTGACTCTACCACTGAGTATGTGAAACTAGCATTAGAACTCTGAGGAAAAGGCTATTAGTGTTGCTTCCATAAACCTGCTTTTTGGAAGGAACTGTTTATTTTTCAAAAACTTCCAGGAATGTTTTCCTTATTCCTTTCAATATGTTCTGCTATTTATAGAACAGATGTTCTACAATCTAGATCATTGGCTCTTTCTTAATTAGGGAATCAGAGTTCATACATGAAAGATTAACCAAACAGCCCACTGTGGTTCAGTTTAAGAAAGGGCATAATTTCTTATGCAAGGCTAACCCTCCTATAGGTAACAACTATGAAGTCTGGACAAAATATAAAAATACAATTAAAACCAATGGAGAGTGATAAGGAAACACCAAAGAGATTTCAACCTTGAAAGAAGGGAAATGTACTGTGTGAGTTTCATTTTTACTTGGCACCTTCCCTTAGGACACTCCCTTAGTCTGTGCAGATTGAGAACTATAACTCAAGCATGAAGCCACAATCTCATAGGCCTGAGGACAGCCTAGCAGAGTAGCACAAAATTGAGAGAGAAATATCTATAAAGTAAGGAGCAAATCAACATATAACTGTTCCTCAAATTCTTGGCTGGTTTATTGAGGAGACTCTAAAGACACAATAAGAAAGCCCTAGCTGAGAAGTTGAAAGAATAAAGCAGAGATTTTGGATGCTGCTCACACTATTAGGTGGCAGCATTGGGGGAGAAATCTTGAAATCTGTGTCCTACCAAATTAGAAAGGATTGATAGAAAAGTTATTTTTCACTGAAAGTCTATAATCAGAAATAATACATCTCAAGAGTAATATATTCACCCCAAAACTAAAGGTATATTTGGAGTAGACCCACCTAACAAGTATAAAGTCAAGCTCTTCTAGTACAAGGTGAGTGACCAGTAATTTAAAACCTGCTAGAACAAAAACCGTCTTCAGAGAAGACTAATAGAACCTAGGACTTATACAACATATCCTTCACAATATCCATATACTATGACAATTAATAGACATTTGAAGAAAACAAGGAAAATGTGGCTCTTAATCAAAAGAAAAAGTAGTGAATTGTCACTGATCCAAAGATGATTCAGATATAATTAGCAGATGAAGACTAGGAATTATTTATCATAAATATGTTCAAAGTTGTTAAAAAAAGATGGTTACAATGATTGAACAGATGATAAATCTCAGCAGGTAAACCATAAAAGAAATTAAGTGGAAACTATGGAACTGAAAAGTGGAATATCTGAAGTGAAAAAATTCACTGGATGCTCCTAACAGCAGATTAGAGATGGCAGAAGAGAGTCAGTACATTTGAGGACAAGGCCATAGACACTATCAAATCTATAAGACAAAGAGAAAAACAGAAATAAAATAGAGTTTTTTACATTTTAGGATAATTTGACCATCTAAACTTGTGTTGTAATCAAACTTTTAAAAACCAAAGAGAATTTTGAAAGGAGACAGGGGGAAAAGACATATTGTATACAAGGGCACAAAGATACAAATGATGGCAGAATCAAAACAATGGGAACTGGAAAACAATAGAGTATCACCTAAATGGCTGGGAACAAATCTATAAATTCTGATTTCTATATCCAGTAAAAATATCTTTCAAAACTAAAGAAATTTTCAGAAAAATGAAATTTAAAAGAATTTGTTACCAGTTAGCCTGCAATGTAGAAAATACTAAAGGATTTTATTGAAGCTGAAGGGAAATGAGTAGATGGAAGTCTACAGTATGTAAGAAAAAATGAAGAGCATCAGAAATGGTAAATATGTGGATGAATATAAAATGCAACAATTTTCTCCCCTTAATTTCCTTAAATGATGTATGACTGATAAAGCAAAAATAATAATATGAAATTATAAAAATTATAGTGTACTGAGTTGTAAAGTACACTGCACAAAGCCTGGGGAGAATCACATTATTGAAAATTTCTTATATATTATATTGAGAGTATAATATTAAATATAGTTTTAATGTGATATGTTAATGATATATATAGTGATTTCTAGAATAACAAAATAATAATATAAGGTGTTATAATTTAAAATTCAAAAGAACAATTAAAATGGAATACAATTGTTAAAGTTTTTTAAAAAAGAAAGCAGGAATGAACAAATAGAAGCATAAACAATAGACTGGACAAATAGAAACTAATGGCAAAATAATAGCCCTCAAATAATCATATCAAAAATTACATTAAATGTATGTAGACTAAACATGGCAATTAACAGACCTGTTGCACATTAGATAAAAAGGTAAGGGCAACTATACATTATCTACTAATAAGGTACTTTAAGTGTAAAACCAGGGATGGGATGGTATGGCTAAGTGTGGAGTATTTGCCTATCATGTCCTAGACATGGGTCAATCTCCACAATCACACATACGCACACACTAAAATTTTGAAAGTGAACAGATCAAAACAATATTCTATATTACTAAATGAATACCAGAAAAAACTGATTTCAAGTCAAGAAGGGGGACTAGTTAACATAAAGTTGACATAAGACATAAATGGGTACATACTATGTGATATTTTTATGTGAAATTTTAAAACAGGCAAAATGAATCTATCATTAAGAAATAAAATTGAGGTTGTCTGTTGAAAGTATTACCTAAAAGACGACACAAAGGCACTCTCTAGAGTGTTGAATATATTATATATTTTGATTTATCAAAATCATCAATTTATATAGTTAACTGTGGATTTCACTGTAATAAATATTACCTTGATAAAAACTGAAATAGAAAGTGACTCACAAATCAGACTAACACAAGGAATATTATCAAAACTAGTTTTAAAAAATAACTATTTTTACATAGTGACACAGTAAAATAAGCTTCCTTAAGACCCTGCACTTTCTGTCTATATTTATTGTTAAACTCATTGTTGCTCTCTTCATACTAAACTCTATGAATCAAATTTAGAAGACAGTTAGCTTTTAATTTTAAGTTTATATATATAAACTTTACATATATTTTCAGTTTATATATATATATATTAGTCCCACTATATATTACATATTAGTCGCACTACTATCAATATTTTAGTAGATTCCAGTTTCACAGTCCTTTATTTTCAACATTCTTATAGTCAATGTGCATGTGTATATATCTAATTTTTAATTATAATCACTATTATTACTTTGATAGCTAAATAATATCATAGTATCATATAATTATAGGATGTACAATTATAATAAAATTATATAATGAATATTTGATAAATAATGTAAGTATAGTATAATATTATAATTGCATTATATAGAATTACTATGATTGATTTAACAATGTTTCTATTGGAAATTTTGGTATGATTTTGTATGTCAAATATTGTTGAGATTAATATTGCCATGCATATATAGTTTTATATTTTAGATTGTTTTTTAGGCTAGATCCTCAAAACTAAAATTGAAATGATGGGGTGTGGCTGTTGATATGTATTTTTCAATGACAAGAACAGCATATAAAAGAACAATTCAAGTATATTTCTGTCAGCATTAGATATTATTGTGACACTTTTTTTTACTATAAGATATGAACATGATGATTTATTCAACTAGTCTACATTTAAGTCTAAATTATTTAAAGGTTGAATGATTTCCTCTTTTATGTTAATAGCTATTTTTTTAGTTAAATGCTTATTGATTGTTTCCTACTTTATTTATAGGGAAATAAGTGTTTTTATTAATCTTTATGTTTTTAGTCGAGCAAAGAAACTTAATCTGCTGAAAATACTTTTCCAGTCTCTAGTTATTTTTGTTTGCTAAATATTGATTGCTATAGAAGCTCGAAGTTCTTCTTTGAGGTATATTTTATTATATCAAATTTGGAAAAGGCATCTGTCTTTTAGAAATTAGATAAATATAAAATTATTTTATTTGTCTAGTTTTTAATACTTAATACTTTTTGCATGGGTTTTGTTTTTATATATTATATAAAATTATTTCCCATAAATTGTTATCCAGTCATTCCAATAATTATGGAATAATCCTTTCAAAATTGACCATATGTTAAAAATGTATTATAATTTTTCCTGTCTATGGGAATTTGTTCTTAGATCTAGTTACCTATTCTAACGTCAGTGCAGAGATCCACTTTTGCAACTTAAAGTTTACAGTTTTTGATACATAAAGGTAACATTTAGGAAGTCAGGAACTTTATTCTTACTATACTCCATTTTCTTTCATACCTCACTTGTTTCAGCATTATATCATAGCCTCCTTAGGAGTTAAAGACATCCCCTGGTTTCCAATTTGAAAAGTTTCCTGCTGAGTGATGATTTATTAAAGGAAAGGACCTCTAATATCTCTTAGGACTTCTTCTTATTTCTCACCTGGATAATCCTTTTTGTTGTTTGAAGCTCAAAACTCTATGACCAATTATAAGGATGCTTCTCTATGAGATTTAGGAAAGGTAACCTTATTAATTATTTTTGACTCAGGAGTTCAACGTCTAGGTGGAGGATTCATTTATTTTTTAACCTTAGCAAATTAAATTTGAAGATACCTTCAAAAAGGTGAAAGGGAAAATCTTACCCTGTTTTCCACAGGCAACTCCTGATTTTGCCTTACTGAAGAGATATTTACTCCTCATAACTGTACAGCCTCTTAGAGCAGGACATCTTTCCTACGGAGCTTCTATCACAGGTGTAATGTCATCTTCATCTGTATTATGACTTTATAAATATCCATTTACTTCACATAGTAATAACCAACATTTATTGAATACTTACTCTCAAATTTCTTGTATGAATTCTCTCACTTAATTCTTACAGCAGCCATCTCAAGTAGATACTATGACACTTCCCAGGTACTACTATTATTCACATTTTTCAGGTGATCAAGCTAGGCCACAGAGAAATTGAAGCAGATCTCCTAAAGTCATATAATTAATGTGGTTGACCATGCTTTGACTCCAGGTAGTCTGATTTCAGACTGTGCTTTTGACCTCTAAGAATCTCCACTTATCTGACAAGAAGAAATTACTTTAACATCAAAATACATTTTCTGGAACACATTCCTACCAAGAGTCAAAAGTTTCTAGCAGTTGTTTATAAGGCTGTGAATGACAAGCTTATTCATGCTTTTTATCCCCCCAAATACACTAATGTTTCCTGCCAGTTACTTCAAATTATTTTACTTACTGAAAGTACCCATAGTACCCATCTGAGCTAGATTTGTTGTACTTCTCATCCTACCACCTGGCATATATTTTTGTTGTCACTGCTCAGAACAGTATTCTAAGTTAGATAAGGGTGAAAAAGGACTCAATTCTATTCAGTAATTAAATGTCGGGAAAGAATTTCCCTGTTCAGCCATTAGCACTGAAGTTTTGAGATATGTACTATTACGCACACTCACCCAAAACATATGTTAAAGAAACACTGCAGATACACTATCAGTAATTTGTAGTACTAGATACTTTCAAGTTTGTTAGTGTGTACTCAGAAAACAGCAGTAAATGATCACCAAAAAGCTTGACTGACAAATTGCCCTGATTAAAAGAGCTAGAGATTGGGTATGAAAGAGATAAAAAAGGTATCTCAAGGTCTTAACAATTTTATATTTCTTGGTTCCATTATAGCAAGTCACTTTAATAAGAATTTATACTAAGAAAATTTGAATTAAATCACTGTATTAAAAAAACTTTATGAAATGAAAATTCTCACTTATCATAAGTGAGAATAAGAACAATGTTGGAAAAAACAATGTTTTTGCTTGCTTCTTGTTGTTAAGCTTTTATATTATTTAGTTTTAGTGTTGTTCTCATATAAATATGAAGTACAAAACTATTAAATTAAATTTTATAGGAATAACAATCAAAATGCTTTCAACTTGGTCACTATTCATGAACTCCCTCTACTTTGCCTATGTTATCTACTTTTTGCTTTCATTGAAGTAAAAGGTACAATGCTCTATTTTCCTAGGAGAAGAAAGAGAAACATCTCTATACTGATTTCTCACCAACTGAAGGAATATGGTAAACCCAGATCTTAAATTCTTCAATTCAATGTAATTGGCCATGATAAACCAAGATACATGCCCATTTTTGCCATATTGATTTCTACTTTAGAAAATGCAATGTATCTACTTTGTCAATATATTTTACAGACCTCGTAAAAAAACTAGATAGAAATCAATATAATATTGTCTTCTAACATGGCAGAATAAACATGAAGTTTGTTGTTATAGTTGTTTTAAAGATGTGTACAGTTAGATACATTAGGGCAATATAAGTAGGTTGTTTCTACTGATCATTCTGGTTTCAGTACATTCACTTTCCTTCTCCCTGAATATACATTGGAAGATGCACAAAAATGTCAGCCATGGTGCTAATAAACCTGAGAGGCATTCCTCCCACCTCTGTTTGAACAACAAATAGGGAAAAAAAAAAATGCTTCCCATTGTCCAGGTTAAGCACACTAGTACCTCTGAGTCCTGGGTACTGCTGGCAAAGTGCTCTCAGCACCTGAACTTAATGGGCTTTACCTTGCACTGGCAGAGAGTACACTCAGTGCCATGTTTAATCCAAGAGGACCCAGTAAAGCGAACCACATTCATCTCGTCCAGGCAAGTTTTGGTGATGTCATTGCGGATGGTGTCAGCCTGGCAAGGGTCGGTGACACAGCGTGGGCAGCACTCATTCTCTGGGAGGACACTGAATTCACACTCCACATCTGGGCAAGGCAGGGGCCAACAGTCAACTTCCCCTTGCTATAAGAAAAACAGATTAGCCAGGACAGACAGAGAGGAAGGGAGAAATGGAAGGAGCCAGAGAAGGAGGAGGGGAACACAATGTTGCTGAATACTCAATTTATTTGATTGATATTTATATTTAGACCTTTAAAGCCCATGAATCTTGCAAGGAATCTACAAAAGCCCTATCAGAGTGATGACACCTATATTGCAGCTGGGTTTATAAGTACTTTTCAAGGATTAAAAAAGAACAACAATAAAACAAAAGCAACAACCATTTCTCTTAAAACAATAAAAATTGCATGCCCCTTTTTATCTTCTGACAAAGAAAAGTTATTTAATGTGGAAGAAGGTTTCCATTTAACTTTCTGATTATGAAATGACATTTTTATTCTTTTGATGTTTTCTTCTTCTAACTTCTCATTTATCCTTTTCTCATAGAGATAGCTTTGTCTATTTACAATAAAATAAATGGAAAGATGAAAGGAACTTGACAATTTTTATGTTAATTTACATGTTTCTCACTGTAATGACTTTGAGCCACCCTCACCCTGCAAAAAAAAAAAAAAAAAAAAAAAAAAAGAACCCATAAACCAAAACAAACATGAAAAACCCTAAAACCTAGGAACTGATTTTAGTCTTTTTTATTCCATGTTGGGAAAACTGTGTAAATTGGATCTTTTTAAAAACATAGCTCCCACCTGTTTCCTATTTTCTTCATAATTCTGAATCTCATGGCATTCAAGATGAAAGTAGCCTTCAGGCACAGAAACTGCCCTTGCTCTTTCAATTGATTTTTGGGTTGAGATTATAAAAAAGGAAGCAACAAAAAAATCATTGCCTTAAAAATATACTCACACAAATAGAGAGGAAATTAGCCATAAGTTTAAGAGTAGCCTCTTCTGGGAAACTTTCTGCTAGATATATGTAACAATTGAATGAATCTCAAAGACATGTAGAACAATTTTCCTTTTCTTTCTCACAATTAGAAAGAAACAAAACATTTACTCAACTGAACAACAAAAAAGGCAGTGTTTTCTTTTAAGGCAGTGTTTTCTTTTTTTCTTATTAAGTCTTTACTTTCCTCTTTACCTATTGTTTCCAGGAAAAGTTTCACGAACTTTGTTTAAAAATTCAATTCTCTTATGTATTTATTTAATATTAATAGCAGGTGCAAAACAAGGTAAAGAAAAGAATGCCTTCATAAAGAAAAGAATGCCTATTTTTGTTTTTGCTTTTTAAGTGTGAGGAATGGATAGAAATGGATTAACAAAATTTCTATTTGGAGAAAGAATGATTTTTTTTTTCAGAAATGTTTTTGTTCTACCCATATTTGTCTTTAAGTAAGCATAAACTGGATGGGATGAGGGAAGCAGGAGCCTTTTCTTTCTTTGAGGCATGGAAATACTTCTGAAAGAGACATCGCTCTCAGAAAAGGAATGCTCAATATAATGTACCACATCTACCAAAAAACATTCTTCTGAAACTGCCAGTACTATGGCCAGGCACTGGCTAATGGTGGATGGAGATGGAAAGGTTGCTCTTCTATTTAGCTTCTAGGCTGACACTTTCCCTCTATTTCATGTAGCTAAACTTACCAGGCAGCGGCACTGTTGGCAATTCTGGACCCAGGTATCACCACTATTGTATAAGGTTTCCCCATTTTGATGGAGGCACTGACTGCTAAGCCTTGGGTCACATTCAGGGCAGCAGAAAAGATCAACTGTGGGATTCTCACAGTCACAAACCATCCGTCGACACATAACAAACCCGTTCTGGATGAGAAGGGAAAAAAAAAAAAGCATACCAAACACTCCATTTTTCAGTGCACTAACATCATTTGGACAATGAAATAATTCACATTGTTTACCAAACATAATATAGTTTCTTTAAAATTCCATCTTGTAGCTAACATGTTGAAATAAGCTAGAGGACTTCCAATTTTCTTTCTACATACTACTCCTCACAGGACTTGATCAGAAAGAAAATTTCCAGAAGTTATTGGAATGATAATCTCTGTATGGTCCATATAGGTGTGTGTGTGTGTGTGTGTGTGTGTGTGTGTAGATACATAAATATTCACATATTTGTATATTAGTATAGTAATTTGAGTACTATCTAAATTTTGTTTTGTGTGAAGGCAAGCATATTAGTATTTGATAATTACTCAGTAGGTTTCACATATTCCTAAATTTCTGCAATATTTAACACCTTATTGTGTTTGTACACACTGTTGTCAATTTCTTTCATGCTAATTGAGTCCCTAGTACATAGTATTATTCATTTAACTATAATTTAAATCTCTATTATTAACTGGCACTATAACAATATCTTTGTAAACTGAAATATAGTCCAAATAGATGTTTTTCACCCTAGGGTTGTCTATTTTGGTTTCATTTATGTATTCACACAAACATGATATTTTGACTATGGAAAAATGAACATAGTTAGTAATAAAATTTTATCAGCATGTGAAGAGATTAACACATTATAGTAGGATGATACAATGGACTTCATTCTGTTCAGCAATATAATAGAAGAGATATATGTAACAATTGAGAGTATCTTAAAGAACATAATGCTGAAAGAAGCCAGATGCAAAGAGAATGTACCTTGTGATACCATTTATACGGGATTCTAGAAAGTATTAATTTTATCTATAAGAAATAGAAGCTGAGTTTGCCTTTGTCTACGGGTATAGGATTAACCAGGAAAGGGACACAGACAACATTTGGGTTACTAGAAATGTTCAATAATATTAATTGTGATGGTTGCTAAATGGATGTATTCATTTATTAAAACTCATTCAGCTGCACAATTAATATATATGCAAATTACCACCCAATTAAAATTTTTATTTATACTAACCTGACATGAACATACAGAGCACCGGTCATTTTCCAACACCCAGATCTGACCATTATGTTTGACTTTTCCATCATGGATGCAGTCCCCAGTGCAATTCTTTCCATGAGGACACCGACAATCATATCCCCCATCCAAGTTGAAGCAAATGGTATCATTGGCACAGCTGTGCCTTCCAGTCCCACACTCATCTATATCTATAGCCGAGAAAAAGCAGCATGCATTATGCTTAGAATATGCTGTTTCGAATAATTTCAATCAGGCATATTACCTCCTGACATAAAGCATTCAACTATAAATCAGTTTTCACCTTACTGATATGCATTTCCTATTAAATGCTGACTAAAGCATTGTGAATGACCTGGGATTTCCCAGGAAAATATTATCAATGTTTGATTTTAAAAACTAGATAAACTTGGCTAAAATTTCAACTTTTATATCTCTGTAAATACCATTAGGCTTTATGAAACAATAATATTTTTGAAAGTAAGAAAATAACTCAATTTATCATACAAAACAGCTTGATAGTAGAAATTCTAAAAGGGATATCATCCCCAATGTTAAACTGGTGCTCACAGACATTCCTTATTTGGAGAGAAATGTCATAGGACCCCTGAGGCATTTTATTCAATTTCAAATTCTATTCTCACAGCTATACCACTGTAATGTAAGCTCTTTCCAGTGTTCTGCCTCGGTGTTCTTCCTTTATAGACCAGGTATTCAGGCACTGTCTTTAGACCCTTCTACTCACCCATGAAAGGTAAGTGGCCATCAGCAATTACCATATCCTTCAAAAGAATCCACTCCCTCTTAACTTTCCATCTTATATTACCATTTTATCCCTTGCCTGACTCAATTGGAAACTGCCCATTCCTCACCCGACCTCACCTGCTCCATGGCAATCACAGGCTAGAGCATTTTCATACAGATGAAAAGTAAACATATCTCGACCCACAGATCAGGTCTATAAGAGGAGATGTGATTCATATTATTTACCCCACAATTTAAAGGTCACTAGCCAAAATACATTTCAGAGAGACTGCATGAGTGGCAGTAAGCAGTGATTTCCCATTTCATCAGTTTCCTCTAAGTAAAGGTCAAGAGAGAAAGAATTAAATCATGGTAGTAGAAGCAGGTTAGGAGACGATGAAATGTATAGATTTAACTAGGGGAACCAAACACTGATTTTCCATGAAGATTTCAAAGATAGAATTTACTAACTGTCTTTCTTAAATGTTTTGATTTCAACATTAATTGAAGACTTGGACCAGTAAAGATTATATCTTGACCACATTTAAATTCTTAAATATTGAAGTTCTGTTATAAATCTGTTCCTGAAAATAAGCCACAGAATATACTTGTTCTGTATTTACCTTGATCTTTATTAGTTTGTATCTCAACAAAACCAACAAATTGGGACAAAGGCTGAAAATGTTGCTGATAATACAGTGAGGTTCATAATAACTTGATTTGTCAAGGGTAGCACTGTGACTACAGACAATGATCAAAAAGAGAACTGCTAGCCAGCATGTAGATATACTTTTAAAAAATAAAGTATAATTAACTATAATATATATTTTTTCAGATCAGAGAAAATGTTCTCTTTGTAATGAAAATGAAATTTTACAAATTATCTCTGTATTTGGTCTACTCAGAATGATCTGGTATATTTATTTGATGATTTGATCTTTGTCTCCATTTGATATTCATAGAATTAGAAGCTATAGTAAGCAGAAATAACATTATAATACTTTGACCTCTTTGACCACAAACTCTACAGTTACATCTTACTGCATAACCTTTTTAATATCCACTATAAAAATGTTATTCCACTAATGGCAATGGATGGATTTTTGTAATCATTTCATTTTGCTTAATATTTAAAAAAATAAAAGCTCTGAGACAAAGTAATATAGTGGGTTTTTTTTTTTCATTTTTAAAGGCAGTAAGAAACCTTGAGTTTGCTGCAAAAGACAAAGAAGAGACATCTAGGCACACAAAGAATGTGTGTTCCTAAGCACATTTATAATAAAGAAATAGAGTAAAATGTTGCTTGCAAGGATTGGCATGTGGTTTCATATCTGGATGTATAGGCAGAAGCACCATAATGGACTATTTTCTGACCTCCTGCTCTCCAACAGAATTTGAATTGTTTAAACACACCTTCTTTTTCCACTTGTTATCTAAACTGGGTTTCACAAGGCAGAAAATTACCCAAATTGATAAGTGGTATTGAATTGAGGAATTTTCAGATCTAAAGGGCTTATATTCTACTTTGAATACCTGTGATGACATGTGAAAATTCCAGTTTTACAAATATTTATAATGTATTATTGAAGAAATAATGTTGCTAAATCCATTGGTCGAGTCTCAGTTTTCATCTAGCTTGATCTAGCAACAGCATATGGCACAGTTCACTTTCTCTCCTTGGATAATTTTTTTCTTATTTGTTCTTAATACATTGATAGCTTCTTCTGAATCTTTCTCCTATCTATACATTCCCTAGGTTTGGCACTTGTACTATGAATTAAATTTATCTATCGCAAGGAGAAGATAAAGAGTGGTTTAGTGTGTTTTGAGCCAAGAGTCTCTTTGAAGGTCTAAAGTTTAGAGCTATCAAGATGTGTTCAAGGGACAGAAATAGTGGTGAACTAAATGTCCACTGAGAGAGGAGAGTAGGCAGCCATAGAGATGAAGAGGTACCCAGGCCCAGGTAAAGGTCATATTAAGACACTTGAACTTTATTATACAGGCAGTAAAATGTCATTGTAGGGAAATGGAAAAAAGTTAGATTTTCATTTTAGGAAGATTCCTTTGACTTCCTTTTGGAAAAGAACTTCAGTGGATTAGAATTTGAAACTAGAAGATCAGTGAATAGGCTGTTTCAGTAGCCCAGGCAAGAGATGATCATACAATAAAAGCAGATTCGCAGAGTGGTTTCGGTGTATTGGATTCTGGGTACTTTTATATTGAGGTACAAGAAATTCCTAATTTTGTTTATTAGGAAAATGAGTCATAGAAATATCGAATAACTTTCCCAGTATCACAGTCAATAAGATATAGGAGCCAAGTTTGTACTCTTAACCTGCTGTATTGAGTGTCAGCTATGGCAATGCATAGAAAGAGACTATGCAGGGAGAATCAATGTGATTAAGTGGCTTATTGGATTTGAATATTAAATGAGAGAAGGATCAAGAATGATGTACAGATTTCCACATTGGAAATTTTGATTGATGATATACACAGAGAGAAGAGTGCTGGGGAGTGGCAGGGATGAAAGCAGACATGTGCCCAGTTTACGACACTTTGAAATACATTTTCCCCTGGGCCTCCAAGTGGAATTCTCCAGTAAGTAGTTGGCAATATAGGTATGGATCTCAGAAAACAGGACCAAATCAAAGTATAATTTTGGTCAGATACCTTTTCCTCATTCCCTGCTTAAAAATAGTCCTTTGGACTCAAGTTCAAACCCCATATAAGGCATGTAGAGTTAAGTTCTCTGCGTGTCTCCTTTTTCTTAATTTGTCAATAATATCACCATGCTTAATAAACTCCTAAAACAAATACTAGGTACCCTGAGAAAACATCCTTGATGCCCAAGAGGAAACAATTGCTCTCTCTGTTTCCTCATAGCACAGCACAGCATTCACAGCATATATGCTTTTTTCTCAAAATCGAATGATTTTTCTCAATAATTTGCTCATCTATTAACTCAAAAATCTTTACACCAAGAACACTAATAACCCAATCAATAAATGGACCAAGGAAATGAACAGATACTTTATAGAAGAAGATCTACAAGCAATCAACAGATTTATGAAAAAATGTTCAACATCCCTAATTATAAGAGAAATGCAAATCAAAACCACCTTAAAATTTCATCTTACCCCAATTAAAATGTCTTTTATTAAGAATACAGGCAACAACAGGTGTTGGCAAGGATGTGGGGAAAAGGGTACACTCATACATTGCTGGTGGGATTGCAAGTTGGTGCAGCCACTCTGGAAAGCAGTGTGGAGATTCCTTAGAAAACTTGGAATGGATCCACCATTTGACCCAGCTATCCCACTCCTTGGCCTATACCCAAAGGACTTAAAATCAGCATACTACAGTGATGCAGCCACATCAATGTTTATAGCAGCCCAATTCACTATAGCTAGATTGTGGAACCAACCTAGATGCCCTTCAACAGATGAATGGATAAAGAAACTGTGGTATTTATACACAAAGGCATATTATTCAGCCATAAAGAATAATAAAATTATGACATTTGCAGGTAAATGTATGGAACTGGAGATCACGTTAAGTGAAATAAACCAATCCCAAAAAACCAAAAGTCAAATGATTTCTCTTATAAGTGGTTGATGACAAATACGGGGGTGGGAAGAGGTACAAGAAGAATGGAGAAGAGATGGATTATATAGAGGAAAATGAGGGGTGGGGAGGGGGTGGGGAAGGAAAGATGATAGAATGAGACAAACATCTTTACCCTATGTATATGTATGAATATGCAAATTGTATGATTCTACTTTGTGTACAACCAGAAAAATGATAGTTGTACTCCATTTGTGTACAATGAACTAAAATAAAAAAAATAAATTAAAAAAAAAGAAATTAAAGAAAGGAAAATGGAAATAAAATAAAATAAAATACACTTACATGGGAAAAAATACAGGGTTGTGTCCCATTGTGATATGGTCACTGGCAAACAAACAATTTTAGGCACAGTAGAAATGTCAGTATGGACTACAAAAACAGCACTCTGCCATCCTGGGGCTTAAGTGTCTAAATCTCTAAGATAAGTGAATGAGCAAAATAGCAAGTAATTCGTATATATACAGCTTATAAACATATATTTGATAGATCACACAACTTTAGCCAAAAAGGAAGTGAAACAGTACAGCTATTTACTCAGCTACTTATTCATATCTTCAAGTACAAATCCTATGCTTCAGAGCAATTGTAAGTCTACAGACATGGCTTTGTCCATTATGAAATGCTTTTTTTAAAAAAAGCAACAGAAAAATGGCACCTTCCCAGATATAATCACACTCTTAAAACTTAATCCATCTAAGTACTAATATTACAAATCTACAAATCACTGAAATTATAGTAAATGGTTAGTTGTTTAGTCTTTGACTCTTTTGGTAAATAATGTAGGTAGTTTCTTTGAAAAGACTCCTTCAGAGCATATTGTCTTCTGACAGAGTAGTAGATTTTTCTGATAATTTTAATAAACTCTATTGGTATACATAAGAATCATCTTCCAGAATACTAGCTTTATAAAAATAAAACATTTTGTTTATAGAATTTCCTTGAAAAGACTTTTCTGTGTAGGTGTCTTATACAATCTTTTATTTTGCTGTCTTACATTTATCATGTGCTATTTTAATTTTTAGTTTGTTACTTTTTGGACTGAATACTCAGAGTGCACCAGTTATGTTATCCTGAATATTACTATATATCCACTTTAAATATATTATGGATATATCCAGTATTTTTCATACTCATCTCTAATTCTAACATAGGTTATATGCCTAATATACATATACTTTCGATTAAAAGATTTATTTATCTAACTTTCACCTCAGTTATTTTCATTAGACAATCTTACCATCCACCATGTGCTAGGCACTTTTCTAAGAACTGGAGACATGGTAACTGACAAGCAAAAAGATCAATAACTCCTGAAGCTTACAATCTAAAGTGGATAATAGTGCAAGTAAACAAACACATAATTTTAGAAGAATTTATCATTTCCACAAAGAAAAGTGAAGGAGGATAACTGAACAGTGTCAGGAGTCAGAGGCCATTTCAAACTGGCAGTCTAAGAGAAGTTTATTCAAGAGGGGATTTAAAATTAAGTGAAAGATATATCATGCAAAATCTGGGGAAGGATATTCCACACAAAGGGAACAGCCCATGGAAAGGAATCTGTTTGGTATGTTCAAGAAATGGCCAGAAGGTCAAGAATATATACCATGAAGGTCCTTAAAACCATGGTCAAGGTTTGGGTTTTCCTCTAAGAGCTGGAACGGTTCTAGGAAGGTGAAGAGAGAAGTAACATGCTCTGACTTCAATTTTAGAAGGATCATTCTGAGGAGAGCTTTTAAGAACACTGAATTGGAAGTGGGGATACCAGTAGGAATGTAGTGGTTTAGACGAAAAAGAATGGTGCCTCACATGAAGGTGGTGACAGCAGAGATGGTGAGTAGTGTTCAGATTGGGAATATATTTTGAAAGATAAAATAGTGAGATTTGTTTATTAGATGTGAGATGTCAGGAAGAGAACCCAAGATTATCTGAGCAACTATACTTAGGGACCTATAAAATTTGGAGAGTAAATCAAGAGTCATATTTTAGTTCTATTAGTTCTGATTTGCCCATTAGAAATTCAAGTTGAGATACCTCATGGACCACTAGATATATGAATCAGTAGCTAGGGAAGAGATCTGAATAAACGTATATAGATGATCTCTTAAGTTATGACTGATTGATGCAGAAATTGAGAATGTGTAGAGACAACTGACAAGTCCTGAACCCTGGGGCACTTGAACATGCTGTCTTTTGCAGAATGAAATAAGAATCCTGTAGGATGGCAAAAAGCAGGAGAGAGTGTTGTTCCCCAACCCAAGGGAAGAAAGTTGAATGATCAATTGGGTCAAATTCCTGAACTATCAAGGAAAGAGACAGTAACTGACCAGTGAATTTGGCAAGAAATTGTTGTAATCTTGAAAGGAAAGCAATAGCTGGAGCAGTGGAACTAAAGCCTCACTAGACAAGAAGAAAGAGATAACAAGTATAAAAAACTCAGTTTCAAAGAGTTCTGCTCTAAAGAGAGGGGTATGTTTGAAGAGTCAGGTGATGTCCAGGGAAGTTACTCTTTGCTTTTTTTTTTTTTTTTTTTTTTTTGTATGCTGAAGAGAATATGATGTCATAGAAAAAGATGATATAATTAAAATGGAGGCGAAAATAGATATATGAAAGGCAGAGTGTTCAAGTAGGTGAGGGAAGATGACATGCAATGTACAATGGCAAGTTTGATTTTTGATGGGAGAATGGCTATGTTCATACAATAAAACAGGAGGGAAGGGAAGCATCAGATGCAGACAGATGAGAGAAAACTAGTGTGGCTCATGGAAGAGTGAAATAGGTCCCTCTTACTACTTCTGATTTCTCTGTTAGGACACTGACAGAGAATGAAGAGAAAGGAAACAGTGTCCAAAGTCTGAGGAAATGGAAGAAGTTATCAAGTGGTTGGATGACAGTTAGAAGGAAAAGTACCTAGGAAATGAAGTGGGAATGCTGGACATTGCTGTCAGTCCTTATGGTAGACAGCTTCTGAGACAGCCCCCCAAGATCCTTGTCACTTAGAATTCATGCATTCAATGGAAATGCCTTCCCTTGACTGTCTGCTGGATGTACTGACTTGCTTCTAACAAATCAAACATGAGAGAAGTTATTTTTATAACCATATGATATTGGGTTATAAAAAAACCTGTGCCTTCCATTTTGGTTATTAGCTCTCTCTTGCATTGCTTACTATGGGAACTAAGACTTGCTCCCATGTCTTCAGGCAGCCCTTCAGAGATGCTCATATGTTAAAGTACCAAGGCTTACCCATAGCCATGTGAGTGATGTTGGAAATAGATCTCCCCACTGCCCCTTCAGATCAGTCTCAAAATAAGACCACAGTTCTGACCTTGATTGCAATCTCATGGGAGATCTTGAACCAGAGACTCCTAGCTAAACTGTACAGACTTCTCTCACTACAGAAAAGATAAGGTACTATTTTTTTGTTTGTTTTCAGCTTCTGAGCTTTTGGGGGGTAATCTGTTATGCATCAATAGATAACTAATACAGCCCACTTCAGATTGTGGTCATATATTTAAAAGATAGTAAGGGCTATTACAAATTTAAAGTAAAGAAGTCAAAAGAGGTACATTATTTTTCCTATTAACATCCAAATGCATGGAACAGAAAATTAAACACAGGTTATCCCTAGAGGATAAGTGGAAAGAATGGGGGAAGGTGAGATAAAGTAAGGATGCATTTTCAGCTTCAATCTATATACTTCTGTATGATTTACATTATTTCTAGTAAGTTATATTCATTCTTTCTGTGCAAAACTTTTAAAAAGCCAATCTTAATATAATTCTATAGAATAAAAGCAAAGCAGCTTACTATGGAAGAGCAAAAATGACTGATCTGTCTCTGAACTGCAATCTGTGGTTCCTGGCATTCTTTACAGGGCTGGAAATATTCACCCTGGGACATTCACAAGTGTGAAGTAAAGTCCTCAGACCACAGCTAAGTGATGATTTGCAAATGCCAGGTTTTAGCTTCGGGTAAGACAACAACATTCCCATTCCTTTGTGAAAATCCTGATGAACCCTCTGTTCAGGGTCCAGAGCTCCTTCTGCTGCAATTGGCAAAGCATGCTGGAAACCTTGGCATCCATCATCCCAGTCTGTTTTACTTCCTTTGTGTGAAAACCCTTTCAGGCTCAAGGATTAAAGACTTCTTAACATTTAGGTTTTAAGTACCTTTAAATTAGATTCTCAAAGGCTTTCATTGACTGTGTCATCTTAAACCAATTATTCTCTCAGGCTGTTGCTCTATGAAGGTGTAGATACAAATGGAGAAAACAATGAGTTTTGTTTTGTTTTCCATTCCTCTGCCAAGAATTCTGATGGTGAACTTATGGCACTGGTTGTTTCCCTGGTAATTATTCACTGGACTCTGCTGGTTTTGCCTGATTTCTAAATATTATGCCTCTTCATAAAGGACGTGAAAGAGCAAAGTTGTTTGTCAACTCAAAGAAAATAATTCAAAATTAATGGTAATATTTGAATATAATATGGTTGAATTTTCTACTCTAACTAGATTATAAACTTCTTGGAAGCAGGGATCACATCTTTTGTATACGACATTCAACATTCACTAGACAGCTCTTATTCTGCCAAGCAAGCAATATGTTAGGAATCACCCAGAATAGCATGTACTCTGGGTACTACCCTTTCCACATCACCATGTTCCTTTTATCCCCATTTTCCCACTCTCCTGCATTCCCCATCTATTTTTCTCTTTGGAAAGATTTTTTGCAGGCTTATGTTTTCAGAAGTTTATGTATTATGGGATTTTCATTCTAGAACTTTTTTTTTTCAATAGTGACAATTATCTTTAAAGATAGTGTTGCAAACTTTGTCTAAAAATAAATTGCCATAATTGGCAAACCAAAGTTAGACATTGATACATTTCTAATCACTGTTGTATAAATAGCAAAAACCAATGAGCTAAATATGAAATTGGTGTCTACTATTTACTTCTTACTGTATGTTCTTCAAGTTAAGAAGAGTTCTTGAACTGTAGGTGTTCTCCTTGTACTGACCTTCACATGATTCTCCACTTGGTGAAAACATTCCATTGTCATGATAGCCATCTCTGCACTCACAGTGGTACCATCCAGGCAGGTTAATGCAGTTAGCACGACTGTCACACTGAACAAAGCCATCAGAGCATTCATCAATGTCTGTTTGACAAAGAAAACAAAAGTGGGATTTCATACAATTTTTCTCTTCTCTTAAAGAAACTAGAATATCCTGCTACATAGGCTACCATAATTTTTAATGCCAGAAAATCTCTGAAACAGAAACTGTAAAAATCAATAAAATATCATGGTTATTAAAAGCTGTGCAGAAACAGTGTAGTGGTATTAGTAACAGGCAAAACATCTAGAAGGCTTCTCTGATTTGCAAAAGTCATTCAACTGGAAAAATTGAAAACCATCTGTGATGGTTATCAGGGATTCTCATCAAATATTTTCACTATTCTGGACACATTCCAGGATTGCAGTTTGCAGTCCTTTCAGGTTAGGTATGGACTTGTGACTTCCTTAAACCTATTAGGGGATGGATGATTCGTGTCACTTCCAGGCAGAGACTTTAAAATTCAGTATATGTTTCACATGAACCCTTCCTCACCAGACAGAATGAAGAGTGATTTGCAGAAGGTGTAAATACCAACCTGAGTTCCTGAGGGAGGATGACATAGGTCACATTCCATAGCTACCTGGGAGTATGAGCAAAAAATCAACCTCTGTGGCTTTAAGTCACTGAATTTTTAGGGTCTTTTATTACTATCAGCATAACCTATCCTGACCTAATATAGCAGTTGCCTTCAAGATATATAGCAGTAGCATTTGTGCTTTAATGTATTTTCAAGAATGCATATCATTTCAATCACTTTTTACTATGTTTTACACATATTATGCCAATTAACCCTCAGGAAAATCTTGCCATGGAGAGAGCATATTGAACATGTAAAAAAAAATGAAGCAAAAGGAGATTATGTAATTATGGGTCCACTGGCTTGACTGACACTCTGCATGATTATGGCTGCCAAAAATTCCCACATGTACTGCTCCCATCTTGATAGTTCCATACTATGACAGAAGATTTCATTTGCCAAGGCAGGGTGGCCTTTCTTAGGTGCTTGTTCCTGCACCAAATTCCCCACTACAGTGACCAGGCATGATGATGTGCCTCAAACTGAAGGTAAGGCTAGCTGTATTTAGAGTCCTTTTCCCTTCTATAGTCCACTCTATTTGGTAGAATCTACTCTTTTGCATTTCTTCTAACTTCAAATTCTTGAAGCACAAATTTATTTTGTTTTTCTTTTAAAATTTGTTCTTTTCTGACACTCTATTTTTTTGAGACTACTGCCAGTGTAGACTTTTTGTTTTCATAAGTAAAAGATATGCACTCTAAAATAATGATTAAAAATATAGTATGCACATAAACCAGTAACATAGTTGATTATTTCATGACCGAGTATTATGTATCATTCTTTTTTTATTTTTATTTTTACAGACTGCATTTTGACTGCATCTGTAACACTGTAGTGTTACACAAATGGGGTAAAACTTTTCATTTCTATGGTTGTACACGATGTAGATTCACACCATTCATGTAATCATACTCGTACATAGGGTAAGGATGCCTATCTCATTCCAGCATCTTTCATATCCCCGCACCCTCCCACCTCTCATTTCCCTCTACATAATCTAAAGTTCCTCCATTCTTCTCTTATCCCAACCCTCTCACCCCCATTATGTACCATCATCCACTTATCAGGGAAAGCATTCAGCCTTTGATTTTTTGGGATTGACTTATTTCACTTAGCATGATATTCTCCAATTCCATCCATTTACCTGCAAATGCCATAATTTTATTCTTCTTTATGGCTGAATTATATTCCATTGTGTATATATACTGCAGTTTCTTTATCCATTCTTCAGTTGAAGGGTATTTGGGTTGGTTCCACTATCTAGCTATTGTGAATTGAGATGCTATAAACATTGATGTGGCTGCATTACTGTAGCATGCTGACTTTAAGTTCTTTGGGTATAAACCAAAGGAGTGGGAATAACTGAGTCAAAAGGTGGGTCCATTTCAAGTTTTCTGAGGAATCTCCATACTACTTTCCAGAGTGGTTGCACCAATTTGCAACTCTACCAACAATGTACAAGGGTGCCTTTTTTCTCCATATCCACACCAACATCTATTATTGCTTGTGTTCTTAATAACAATCATTCTAATTGGAGTAAGATGAAATCTTAGAGTTGCTTTAATTTGCATTTCTCTAATTACTAGAGATGTTGAGCACTTTTTCATATATTTGTTAATTGCTTCAATGCAATTCCAATTAAAATCCCAATGACATTCTTCATAGAAATAGAGAAAGCAATCATGAAATTCATATGGAAGAATAAGAGACTTCAAATAGCCATAGCAATCCTGAGCAGGAAGAGTGAAGCAAGAGGCATCACAATACCAGACCTTCATCTATACTGCAGAGCAACAGTAACAAAAACAGCATGGTATTGGCACCAAAATAGGTAGATCAATGGTACAGAATAGAGGACACAGAGACAAACCCACATAAATATAGTTACCTCATACTAGACAAAAACATCCAATGGAGAAAAGATAGCCTGTTCAACAAATGGTGCTGGGAAAACTGGAAATCCATATGTAGCAAAATGAAATTAAACCTCTACCTCTCACCTTGCACAAAACTCAACTCAAAATGGATCAAGGAATTAGGAATTAGACCAGATACCCTGCACCAAATAGAAGACAAAATAGGCCCAAATCTTTATCACGTAGGCTTAGGACCAGACTTTCTTAACAAGACTCCCAAAGCTCAAGAAATCAAAGTAAGAATCAATAAATGGGATGGATTTTAAGTAAAAAGCTTTTTCTCAGCAAAGGATACAATTAATAATGTGAAAAGAGAGCCTGCAGGGTGGGAGAAAATCTTTTCCACACACACTTCAGATAGAGCACTAATCTCCAAAATTGATAAAGAACTTAAAAAACTTTCCACCAAAAATACAAAGAACCAAATCAATAAATGGGCCAAAGAACTGGACAGACACTTTATTGACACACTATTTTGAAAGATTTAAGTTAATGAATACATGGATAAATAAGAAAAAACAATCAGGGAAATAAGTCAATACTCATTTACTTCTTAATAGTTCCTCCAATAAAATAGCATGTAAAATGGTCTCTTAGATTAATAATATTACATATAGGACAAAAATTAAATATACTATATCACTGTAACATTTTAGCATTATTTCTACACTATGAATGTGTTTGGTTTCCTTTCCCAAACAGTCAGTTACTACTGTCAGTGATTCCTACTGACAAAATAATTGTTAGTAGTCAAATCAGCTAACCATTGACTCCCTGATATGTAGCTACTGGGGATTTCTTCCATGTACTAAGGCCTCATAGTTTTTATGAAACAGCCTATTTGTACTTCAGGGGCCTTACTAACTGATGAACTTCTGATTAGAAATAGGTCCAGAATGCTATTCTCATTTCAGCTTTATATGGTTGGTCTTTTCTTCTAACCCAAATGATGCAGAAAATTGATTATGTCATTTCTTAAGTGCATGGACAAAAGAAAACAGGTTGAGATTTAAGCTTTAGAATTGAGTTTCACTGGAAGAAGGCCAGGAGGGTAATGTTGACAGTCTTTTTAGAAAAATATTAGCTCCCAGATGATCATTTGGAAATAACTATAATAGAATAGAGTTTTTGCCATTGAAACAACTTTCCCTTCTATATTTAGCCTTCAATTTAGACCCTTCTTTCTCTTTTAACATAGTCAAAAGGTTATCTCAGTTCCTGTGAAATACATATATATTTCAAGTGTGACTTCACCACTTCTTTTCTCTCTCATTACTCCTTTTCCAATCACCTGGTTCTCTCCTATACTACATCATACCTACCTCACTTTATTTACATTATGACACTTTTGATCTACAAATATGATCTTTAAAGTTTAAAAGGGTTTTAAGGACTGGGGCTACAAACATATGCCTGTCATAATGTATTTTCTTATACAGTTTGAGCATCATTTTATTTTTAATTATTAATTGGGATTTTTTTAGGGGATGAATATATAAATACATTTTATTCACTAATTTATCATTCAATATTTATTGAATGCCTATTAAATACTGGAGAGAAAAGGTTTTACAAGACAGGAACAGATTCAAGTTTAGCAAACATTTAAATTGAATTTTATATTAAGAAAATAGTATTTATGAAATCTGAATTTACAATTGTTTAAAACAGTGTTTCCCAGTATATGATATATCTGCCACTAGTGTTATGGTATGTAGGCTATTGAGGCCAAATATTTTATTTGAATGACTACATATTTATTTTTCTGAATTATTTCCTTTTATAGCAATGACAACTTATAGTACAGTAATGAGATTGAGCTTAAATTTTAAAGTGAGCTGAGCACATACATGGTGGTACATAACTGTATCCCAGTGGTTGGGGAGGCTGAGGTAGGAGGATTGTAAGTTTGAGGCCAGCCTCAGCAACTTAGGGAGGCCCTCAACAATTTAGTGAGATCCTGTCTCAAAAAATAAAAATAAAAAGTACTGGAGATATTGCTTAGTGGTAAAGCACCCCTGGGTTCAATCCAGTACCCCCCCAAAAAAAGTTAGAAAAGTGAGAGGAACTACTGAAAAATATCAAGTAAATACTGTTACATATGGTAAAAGAATATGACAACGATTATGAGATTTCAAAAATATCAATATGCAGTTTGGGGCAATTATTCATATTTCAAGGGAATTTTTGAGCAATTGCTTAGGTAGTAAAATGGCTTAATTCACCTAAAATGAGCTAAAATTATTAAAAACATACATGTCATGGCTCATGTATTTATACTTGCTACCATTTAGGGTAGGGAAGAACTAACTATATATGCAACTGAATTTTATACATTTATTGTCCTGCTAATTTTTTTTGTTTTGGTTTGAGTTTTTGGGTTGTTTTACTATATTGTATTCCACCTTTTTATTTTGAGATACTTCTATATTTATATGTATTTTAAGAATAATACAGAAAGATCCCGTTTACATTTATTCAGTTCCCCCCAATGGTAATATCTTGCAAAACTATAGTAAAAAATCATTCCCAGGATATTGATATTGACATTGACATAGTCAAGATTGTAAACAGCATTCTCACCTCAAGGATTTCTCAGGTTGCCTTTTCATAGTCATACTCATGTCTCTATTGCCCTCAAAACTCCTTAAAATCTGCCAATCACAAATATGTTCTTCATTTGTATAATTTAAGTACTCAAGATTGGTATATGAATAGAATCAAGCAAAATGTAACCTTTTGGGATTGCCTTTTTCCACATTCAACATAATTTTCTAGGGATTCATATAGGTATTTAGGGTAACCAATAGCTTTTTTTTTATTAAGTTACTGCTAACCAGTACACCATAGCAGAGATGAATGACAGTTTGTTTAACTGCTCATCCACTGTGGAATATCTGGGTTGTTACTAGCATTGGGCTATTATTTATTTTTTTCAAATTTATTTATTTTTCAATTGACATATAAAATTGTGTGTATTTGTTGTGTACAATATGATGTTTTAAAGTATGTACACATACTTTAAAATTGATAAATCTAGCATTACCTCATTAATATATGCATTACCTCTCATAGTTATTATTTTTGTTGTGAGAACACTTAACATCCACTCTTAACATTTTCAAGAATACAAAAGTTACAAAAAATAAATACAATTAACCTGATGTACAACAGATCTCTTGAACTTATTCCTTCTACTGAATTATGTATATGTAGCCAAGGACCAACATCTTCCCAACTTCCTCTCTACCAGATTCTGTAACCACTGTTCTCTCAACTTCTTGAGATTCCACATATGAGTAACAGCAAGAATATCTGTCTGAACCTAGCTTTTTCGCTTAACATAATGTCCTCCAGGTTTAGCCAAAGTGCCACAAGAGAGGAGTCTGCCCTTCTTTATGGCTGAACAGTCCTCCACTGGGCATATATACCACATTTCTTTTATCTATTCATCACTGATGGGCCTTTAGGTGGATTCCTTGTCACGGGTACTGTGAATAAATATAAATACAGGAGTGCGTATGTACCTTCAGATATTGATTTCATTTTCTTTCAAATATATACTCAGAAGTTGTATTGATGGAAAACATAGTAGTTCTATTTTTTAGTTTTTTACATAATAGCATTAATAATTCACATTCCTACCAAGAGGGTACAAAGGCTTCCTTTTTTCCACATCCTTGCCAACATTTGATACCTTTTGTCTTTTCTTAAAAATATTTTTTTAGTTGTAGACGGACATGATATGTTTATTTTTTTTATGTGGTGCTGAGGATTGAACCCAGTGCCCTGCATGTGTGAGACAGCGCTCTACCACTGAGCCCAAGCCCCAGCCTCCATTTGTCTTTATGATTACAGTCATCTCACAGGAGTGAAATGATATTTCATCCTGATTTTGGTATTCATTTCCCTGATGATTAGTGACGATGAGGGTTTTGACAAATACTTTTCAGCCAATTTGTAGGTCTTCTTTTGAGAAATGTCTATCCAAGACTTCTGTTCATTTTTTAATGCAAGTAGTTTTCTTGCTATTGTTTGAGTTCCTTATATATATTGGTCATTAAGCTCTTATCAGATGTACAGTTTGAAAATATCTTTTAACATTCTTTAGGTTGACTCTTCACCCTGTGATTGTTTCCTTTGCTCTGCAGAAACTTTTTAGTTGGATTTAACCCCACTGGTCTTGTTCTGCTTCTGTTCCCTGCATTTTTGAGGTGATATTCAAAGATGCCATCACCCAGACTAATGTCATGGAACTCTCTTCTAGTGATTTCACAGTTTGGGGGTCTTACATGCAACTCTGTCACCCATTTTGAGCTGATTTTTGTATGGAGTATGAGATGAGGGTCTAATTTCATTTTCTATATATATGAATATACAGGTGTACCTACACCATTTATTGAAAAGACTGCCTTTTCCCAGTGCTTTTTTTTTTTGGCACCTTTATTGAAAACCAGTCAGCTTGTAAATATATGGGTTTATTTCTGGGTCCTTTGTTCTGTTCCCTTGGTCTATATGCCAGTTTTTATGCCAATACTATGTTGATTTGGTTATTATAGCAAAAGGTAACCAAATTACCTTTTGGTGTCAAGTAGTATGATGCCTCTATTTTGGTTCCTTTTCTTCAAGATTGCTTTGGCTATTCAGAATTTTTGTGGTTGTATATAAATTTTAGGATTAATTTTTTCAAATTCTCTGAATATCATTGGTATTTTGTCAGGGACTGTATCATATTTAGAGATCGCTTTCAGTAGTGTCTCAACATTTTAACAATATTCTTCTAACGTATGAAAACAGGATATCTTCCATTTATTTGGGTATAATTTCTCCCACCAAAGTTTTATAGTTCTCTAAGTATATAGGCTCTTAGCTCCTTGGTTAAATTTATTGCTAATATTTTATTTTTGTACCTATTGTAAATAGTATTGCTTTATTTGTTAGTTCACAGTTATTGTAAAATAATACTATTTATATTCCTAAATCGATTTTGTATCCTGCAACTTAACTAAATTTTTTCATTAGTTCTAACAATTTTTGGTGGAATATTCATGATAGTCTATCTACAAGACATGTGCTTGCAAAATAGGGACAATTTAAGTTCCTTTCTGATTTGCATACATTTTATTTCTTTCTATTGCCCAATTGCTCTGGCTAAAGACTTCCAGTGACGACTATGTTGAACCGAAGTGACCAGAATAGGTATCTTTGTCTATATTTTAAAGGTAAAGTTTTCAACTTTTCCCCATTCAGTACAATGTTAATTGTGGGTTTGTCATGTATGGCTTGTTATGTTGAGGTACATTTTTCTACATGTAATTTGTTCAGTTTTTATCATTAAGGGAAGCTAAATTTTGTTAAATGTTCTTTCTACATCTATAAAAATGATCATAGAGTTTTGTCCTTCATTCTGTTAATGTGATGTATCATGTTTACTGATTTGCTTATGTTGAACCACACTCCAATCCCTGGGATAAGTCACATGTGATTATAGAGAATGATTGGTTTAAAGCATTGTTTTTCAGTTTACTACAATAGTTTTGAGGAATTTACATTTTTGTTCATCAAGAATATTGACCCATAGTTTTCCTTTTTTTTTTTTTTTAAAGTTGTGTCTTTCTCTAGTTCTTGCTGGTCTGGTGAAATATGTTTGGAAGTATTCCTTTCTTTTCTATTTTTTGGAAGACTTTGAGAAGAATTGGTATTAGATCTTTAAATGTTTGCTGGACTTCAGCAGTGAGTCATCTAGTCCTGTGGTTTTCTTTGATGGGAAACTTTTTAAAATAAAGATTTCATCTTTTTACCCAATTTTGTTTCATTCCAGATTCTCTATTTCTTTTTGATTCAAACCTTGGAGGCTTGTAGTTATCCAGGAATTTATCCATTTCTTATAGGTTGTCCAATTTGTTGGCACGTAAGTGTTCATAAGTCTCCTATGACCATTTTCTACTTCTGTGATGTTAGTTGTCATGTCTCCTTTTCATGTCTTTGAGTCTTTTTTTTTTCTTAGCCCTACAAAAATAGTCTGTTTATCTTTTCAAAAACACCCCAGCTGTTCATTTTGCTGATATTTTCAATTGTTCTTCTGGACTCTACTTATTTCTGACTCTGGCCTTTATTATTATTTTTCCATTGGGCTTAGTTTGCTCTTTTTGTCTGTTTGTTTGTTTTTGGTACTGTGGATTGAACCCAGGGGGTGCTTTACCACTAAGGTACTGAGGCTAACATTGGACTTGGTGATCGTCCTGCTTCATCCTCTTAAGTTGCTGGGATTACAGGTGTGTGTAACCATTACCAGACTTGTTCTTATTTTTCTAATTTCTTGAGGTACAATATTAGGTTGGTTGAGATCTTTCTTCTTTCTTATGTAGGTATTTATAGATATAAATTTTCATCTTAGAACTGTTTTGTTGCTGTATTCCATGGATTGTGGTATGCTGTGAATACATTTGCATGTCAAGATATATTTTCATTTCCATTTTTAGTACCTCATTGACCCATTGGTTATTCAGGAGTATGCTGTTTAATTTCCATGTATTTGTTAATTTTCTGAAGTTCCTTGTTATTAATTTCTATTTTTAAACCAGTATGATCCAAAAAAACACATGATATGATTTAAATCTTATTAAATTTGTTAAGACCTGTTTCATGATCTGCATATGAGATCTATCCTGGAGAATGTTCCATGTGCTTTGGAGAAGAATATTTATTCTGCAGTTGTGGGATAGAATGCTGTGCACATGACTGCTAGTTTCATTTGTTCTAAAATGTAGCTTAAGTCCAATGTTTCCTTGCTGACTGGATGATCTGCTCTCCACTGAAAAGGAGAATCTTGATGTTCTCACCTATTATTGTATTACAGTATATCTCTCACTTCAGATCTCCTAAAATTTGCTTAATATATTTAGGAACTCCAATATTGAAGTGCATATATATTTATAATTGTTACATCCTCTTAATGAATTTACCCTATCATCATTATATAATGCTCTAATGATCTTTTTTGTCTGTTTATAGTTTTTGACTTAAAATCTATTTTTTCTGAAAAAAGTTATTCCTGGTCTTTTTGGTTTGTATGGAATATAATTTCCTATACTTTCATTTTTAGTCTATGTGTTGTTTTTATAGGTGAAGCGAGTCTGTTATAGGAAGTATGTAATTGGGTCTTGTTTTTTTCATTTATTCAGTCACTCTGTGTCTTTTGACTAGAGAATTTAATCCATTTACATTTAAGGTGATTATTGATAGGTAACACCATTTTGGTGTTTCCTACGTGGTTTTTAGATCCTTTTATGATTGAATTATTTCTCTGCATTTTGTGAAGTTCACTGAAATTCTTTTAAACAATTTTAAATTCTTTGTCAGGAGGTTCATACATTTCTATCTCTTTAGGGTTGCTGATTATCACTTTATTTTGTCCATTTGGTTAAGTCATATTTTCCTGAATTTTCTTGAACCTTATGGTTATCTGTCAATTTTCATATATTGAAGAAGTAGACATTTATTCTTGTCTTTGCTGTCTGGCTTTGCCTGGGAATATCTTTCATCAGTAAACCTGCACAGAGATTCTATGTAGGTCATCTAGTATTGTCCCTAAGCCAAGGCTTATGTAGCCACTGACACTGTAGTTCTAGGACATATCCTAAGCCCAGAACTGTCATGATTGGTAAAGTGTTAGGTGGAATCCAGTGGCCACTGAGGATAGTGAAGAGCTTGGGTGCATCTGAAATGCTCAGCTGCTGAACAGTTGACCATAAGACTCTAGTCAGGTAGCTGTGATGCAGGCCAGAGACAGTTCATTTTGCAAAGGCTATGGTTCCCTGCCTGATAGCAGGGCAGTTCAGAAGACTCATTCTGTGGGCCTGGTGCTAGATTTTACTAGTGGACTGGTATTAGACAGCAAGGTAAAAACCTATGATCATTTCCCTCTTTTTCCTCCAAGTGGACAGTATGTCTCTCCACACTGTGCTGCCTGAATTAGGAAAGAAATAATGTGGAAAAAGTAAAATTGTCCTCCCTAAGTTCTTCAATACATCTTTTTTTATTATTACTGTATAATCAGGTACAGTCATTTTCCACCTAGTTTTCTTAGCTTCTGTGAAGGTATTTTTGTACATTGTTACTTGTTTAAATTGATGTGTTTGTGGGTGGGGTAGGAGGACCATAATCAATGGAGGATCCTATTCTGCTATTTTTGTTCCACCCTTCTCTTGTCCTAATTTTGCCTATTTTGTGCAAAATTTTCTACTTAGGTTGAAGTCAGTAAACTCTAGAATGAAAATGTGCTTCAATTACCAAAGTGTGTACTTCACACCAGAAGTGGTTCAAAGCTCTAATTATAGACAAAGATATAATAAAACAAACAGCCTCATGGATAAGCTGTTTGATGGTATGCATCTCTGTAAACTGTGTAAATATTTAATAAATAAAGAACTCTGATCCAAAAATTATAAATTGAATATATTTTGTCTATATATGAATTAGGCAATTAGTACAAGTTGTTGTAACATATAAATACATACATTGTTCTTCACATATGCACACACTATACTTTAAATACTGTATTTTGAAAGAAAATAGAAAAACGTGTGTCGATCTATTTCTTGGGTACTTTCTTCAGGTAAGTTTAAACCTAATTTTACATTATCCAGTTGAATTAGGTACACAGAAAACAGCAAACCTAGGGGACAAAATATGTTGCTATTTTATTTCATATAAGAACTACCAAGTTTGAACAAATTACTTTCCAAACTGAACAAGGATGCTAAAAAGTGTTAGTATAGGTTGTATTAGATAATATGATTTAGTCTTACAAACACCTTACTTTTGGACTCTGTTGATGTAGTATACAGAAAACTTAAAAAAAAAGGTTGTGAAAAAAACTATTATTTCATTACATATTCTGTCTTAGAAAGGAACTATTCCTTAATTCCTTAGGACAATTAGAATTTTTTCAATGTCCACATTTAGAAGGGTCAGCTAGCTATGATTTTATGATGCTGTGCCAAAGCACAGACAATCTATATTCCAAAAGATGCTTAACCATCCAATGACAGTCCACAGTTGTACATCTGGGGATAGAAATCAACTTAGATAACAAAAGTGGAAGGCACTGCTGAAGACAGATTTTCTAGAAGGCACCCATGTTTTGAAACAGTAATTTTTAAAAAGGTAAAAAACCAAGAAAGAAAAATGTATAAATTTTTAATAAGCTTATATATGCCTGTGCCTTGTTTCCTTTTTCTCCCTGAAGTCTGGCAGCACAAGACTTGGCACAGACCACTGGCTACAGAGGTAACCAATTAAAAGTGACTTTTGCTGTCAGCATTTAAGGGGTCATTTTAGAAAATGACAAATTATTTTCTTGTAAAATTAAATGCAGTTAAAGAGTGGTACACTTCAGTGATAAAGTTTTTTTTTCATGTACAGTAACAAGTTATTTCTAGTATAATTACAAATAATAAAAAATCTTCAAGTGTTTAAAACCATCTATACTTAAAATGGGATTTAATCATTATTTTCACCATCTCCTTTTAAACTAAGAGAAGACTGATAAATTACTACCTTATATTGCATACCTAAAAAAAGGAATACAACTCTTTATTAAGATGAGCACACTATTTTTGGTGACAAAGTCAAATAATGTGAGTACAGCCTTTTATACTATTTATTATTAAAAATATGACATTATTTCTTATAAATAGTGCTTGTTTTATTTATATCACTATCCCAGGCACTGGTAGTTAAATTATATTGATAAACACCAGGCAATTAAAGAGCCTCAAAACAATTAATCAACTCTTGATTAGTCACATGTGGGCTATTTGCTCTCCAGATTATCTGCAGCACTTTTTTTTTTTTTTTTTTTTTTTAATTACAAGGTCATTTCCCTCTGTCTTTTGTTGAGCTTCTGGGGACGTGCTTATAACTTTTAGGTGTGAGTGCTCAAGTAATACAAATGCATCTGAGAATCATTACTTTTAAGAGCTAAGCTAGATTTGGGTATAAAATATTGTTTAGGGGGCTGGGGATATAGCTCAGTTGGTAGAGTGCTTGCCTCCTAAGCACTAAGGCCCTGGGTTCAATTCTCCAGCACAAGGCAGGGGGACTCAAGTGGGCAGAGCAGGTGGCGGGTCATCCAGGTCACCTCCAGCACACTATTCACTTCTGTCTTGTCTCTGGGAGAACACCAGCACAAAACTGAAACTTTAGAAATGTTTGTTGAAAATGAAGAACCACCTGTGTAAAATATTGCCTAATATTTCATATAAAAAGACTGATTTTTCTCATATAAGTTCTTTTCGAAAATAAAATGACAACATATATAAATAGACTTGAAAAACCTAAAATTCTCTACACATCTTGGGTGATAATATTGTATACTTAGTGAAAAAT
This sequence comes from Glaucomys volans, assembly GCA_020662805.1. Lineage (NCBI taxonomy): Eukaryota > Metazoa > Chordata > Mammalia > Rodentia > Sciuridae > Glaucomys > Glaucomys volans. Next base: position 265,358 of record JAJEJO010050702.1, on the reverse strand, counting down.
ATTGTCATTACTTTATAGCCCAAAATTAGTAAATTAATGATTTGTGTTAAAAATGTATAGATGTGCTGAGCATGGTGGCACACACCTGTAATCCCAGCAACTCAGAGGCAGAGGCAGGAGGATCACAAGTTCAAAGCCAGCCTCAGCAACTTAGTGAGGCCCTAAGCAACTCAGCAAGATGCTGTCTCTAAAAAAATAAAATACAACAAAGGGCTGCAGATATGGCTCAGTGGTTAAGCACCCCTGGGTTCCATCCCTGACACATCACACCCCCCAAATGCATGGATGCCATTTATCACGATTTTTTTAGCCCTCACAACAAACATGTGAAGTATTCTTATGCCTATGTCCTAGAAAAGGACATGGTGATAGTAAATGCATTGCCCAAGGCCAAAGGACAGAGCAGAGCTCTATCTTTAAGTCCAGTTCTCCTTCCCTACAATATGCTGCTTCTTGAGGCCAACACTTGACCAACAAGAAACAGTATATTAGTTGGACTATCTCAGTGTGTATCTTAATGTGAGTGAATTCCAGCTTTTTTTCTTGTTAGTTATGTAACTTTGAATATGCTACTCAATGTCTGAGATCTCTGGTTTTGAATTAGAGTAGGGCTCTTTTCTTACTAGCTGGTTGTTACATACAAGCCTCACAGGATAAGTAGTACTGGGCTTATAATAGGTATTTGATGTGAGCAAATTCCTTGTGAGGTTGTTTTTCATTATCTCAGAAAAAGATCACAAACATTTGAATTAGTGGAAATAGAAGAAATAAGGATAAAGGAGCATACCTTCTCAAATGCTCATCTTCAATTAGAGTACAGGCCCCTCACATGTGCCCTGCAGTAATATTAGGCTGATTCCACATGTTGTGGAATATTCCACAGGGAGAAAGAAGATTGGAACAATGTGACTTTTGTTCTTTCTTAGTGTCATTATTCTATCACTCTTTTTTCTCCTCAGGGTCTTTGCATATACTGTCCCTATTGCTCACATTCTTCTCCCTCCCTATTCCCCTCACCTGGTTAGTTAACAACTTCTCATCTGTGTGTCACACTAATATTATTTTCCTTGGGGAAGCTTTCACTGACTCAAAAGCTATGTTAGATTTCCTATTACAGTTTTTCATACTTCACCCCATATTTTCCCTGTACTTTCTTTTTATTGCACCTATCACAAAACTTTAAAAAATTTTTTATCTGCTAAATTCTTAGTGATTTCCCCTCATTCCGGGGTTTTAAGTAATCAAATACCACAAACATGCTGAAAAATACATGTAGTGAGTAAAATAGTATCCCCTAAATTATCATGACTAGTAAGCATCTCAAAATGTGACCTTCCTTAGGAATAGAATCTTTGAAGTTAAATTAGGTAAGAATGTCAAGATGAAATCATCCTGATTTAGGATGGTCAGTAAATCCAAGGACTGGTATCTTTATAAGAAAAGAGGGCAGATATATAATTAAACCGTTTTAAAATTTATATGGAACCACAAAATCACTGAATAGTTGAAGTAGTCTTGAGCAAAAAGAACAAACCTGGAGGTATCATACAACCTCACTCCAAAATATACTACAAAGCTATACTAACCAAAATAACAGTTATGACATAAAAAACAAACTCACAAATCAATGCAACAGAATAATAATGAGCTTAGAAATAAACCAATTTTCAAAGATGTTGCCAAAATACACAATGAGAAAAGACAATCTGGTCAATAAATGGTGTTGGTAAAACTGAATATCCAATATGGAAAATTAAATTAGACACTCCTCTCATATCACATACACATATCAACTGAGAATAGGTTACCTTCAAACTATGAAACTGCTAGGAGAAAACATAGAAGAAAGCTCCTTGACATTGGTCTGGGCAATACTATTTTGGATACTACCTCAAGAGCAGGAAATAAAAGCAAAAATAGACAGATAGGGTTAAATCAAACTAAAAAATATTCTGCAGAGCAGAGAAAACAACAGAGTGAAGAGTCAACTTAGAGAATGGTAGAAGATATTTTTGAACTGTACATCTGCTAAGAGATTAATGTCCAAAATACATAGGGAACTCGAACAACTCAAGAAAACAATTGCAGAAAAGCATTCTTCTGTAATGTATAACTAAGTAGAACAAATATAAAAATTTTAAAAATTAAAAAATGGGCAAAAGAAGACATAAAAATTACCTAGAAATACATGTAAAATTGTTCATCATCACAAAGCACCAAGGAAGTTCTTATTCACAGGAACACTTATATACTGCTGGGGGGCCAAAATTAATACAAATATGGAAATCAATATGAAGTCTTTTCAAAATATTAGTAATAGAACCATCTCATGACCTATTTGTACTACTCCTTGGTATTTATCATGAAGAATTAAAAAGTCAGCATGCTGTAGTGATACAGGCATACCCATGTTTACAGCATGCAATTCAAATAGCCAAGTTATGGAACAAGCTTCTTTGTCAGTAGATGGATGGGTAAAGGAAATGTGGTATGTATACACAAAGGAATTTTATTCAGCCATAAAGAAGAGCAAAATCATGACATTTGCAGGAAAATGGATGGAACTTGAGAGCATTATTTTAAGTGAAATGAGTCAGACTCTGTTAAGTCTTATGTTTTCTCTCATACGTGGAGACTAGAGAAAAAAAGGGAAAAGAAAATATAAAAATAGAAGAGAGACCAGGAGAGTTAAGGAAGGGATCCAGAGGAATGGATATGGGAAAAGAAAGGGAGGTACTGTGGAACGAAACTTACCAAATTATGTTATACATATGATTGAATATATCACAATGAACCCCACTATTATGTGTAATTATAATGTACCAAACTATGGAACCAACCTAGATGTCTGTCAACAGATGAATGGACAAAGAAAACATGTGTATATATACACACACTGGAATATTTCTCAGCATTAAAGAGGAATGAAATTATGGCATTTGCTGGCAAATGGATGGAGATGGAGAATATCATGCTAAGCAAAATAAGCCAATCCCCAAAAAACAAATGTTGAATGTTTTCTCTGATGAGTACAAGAAAAATAATTGTCAATTAGAAACTTGAGAGTTAGCAAAATGTTTCAAATATATGAACTGCTATGTGTATACTATCTGTCTCTCTAGAAGATTGCATTTCCCTGATCATAAAGGCATAAATACTATGGATGTCCAAAGGACTTAAAATCAGATTGCCTCAGTGATGCAGCCACATCAATGTTCATAGCTGCTCAATTCACAATAGCTAGATTATGGAATCAACCTAGATGCCCTTCAGTAGATGAATGGATAAAGAAACTGTGGTATATATACACAATGGAATATTACTCAGCCATAAAGAAGAATAAAATTATGGTATTTGTAGGTAAATGGATGATGTTGGAAACTCTTATGCTAAGTGAGATCAGCCAATCCCAAAAATCCAAAAGCCGAATGGTCTCTCTGATATATGAATGATGATGCATAATGTGGGGGGGAAAGATGGCAAGAATGGAGGAAAGATAGCTAGCATAGAGGGAAGGGAGGGGTGGGGGCAGGTGGGGGGTAAAATTAATAATAGAATGTGTGACAGATACCATTGCCCTGTGTACATGCATGAACGCACAGATGGTGTGACTCTACTTTGTGTACAACCAGTGAAACAATAGCTGTACTCCATTTGTGTTCAATGAATCAATAAGTAAATAAAAGAATAAATAAAAAAAATACTATGGATGTTTAAATATTAAATTCAATTCCTAGTGAGAGCATGAAATATTCAATTGTAGTTACTGAATATAATTTAAGTATCAACCTTGGTCATGTAAAAGAATGGAAGATAGATGTTGGAAGATGAATGTGAGAGAAATTGCGAGAAGGCATAAGACAGAAGAGGAGATGGAGATAAGGAGTAGAACCAATACACTTATCTTACATAGTGGGGAATAAAAACCTCTGCAGTTTATAAAATGAGAAATGAAGGGAGAAATCATATATTTCTATCTATATTTATATCTATCTATATTTATATACATACATATATATTTTTAACAATTTATATGTCACATACATGGTGGAGGACTTAAAGGGAAATCAATAGAGGAACTGAAACTAGTGACAAAGCTATATTAGAATAAAGGGTATATGGAAGGGTGACCATATAAGGACGAAAATCTCCATCTTCCATATCTAGTGGTCTACTGATAATGTTTAAAACTCACTAATTAAACAAAGCATAGTATATACATCTTAAAAGAATTAAAAGTAGTTCCTCCTGGCTGCATGTCTCCTGAGGTTCCAAGAGAAAATTAAGCCTAATGTCCTAAGGCATCTGTGTAAAGTCATCAGTTAATTTCTCTCCCGTGTATCTGGTATGGTGCTAGTCATATGCCATCTTTGGGATATGAGAAAATAATTACTCAGGTCATTTTCTCATTTTGATTTGAGAGAACTCCTTTTAAGAAAATGTGCCAGGAAGTGAGCAGGCAGTGAGTCAGGGCACTGTTGCTTTACATTCCAAGTTCTTACATGTTGCTTGGTATATTTTAACCATGTGTCTCTCTTTTTGGGGGGAGGCAGCTACCAGGGACTGAACTCAGGGGAACTCCACTACTGAGCCACATCCACAGTCCTATTTTGTATTTTATTTAGAAACAGGGTCTCACTGAGTTGCTTAGCACTTAGCACCTCGCTTTTGCTGAGGCTGGCTTTGAAATAGTGATCCTTCCGCCTCAGCCTCTCTAGTGGTGGGATTACAGGCGTGCACCACTGTGCCTTGCCCATGTGTCTCTTTTCTTTAAGATTTATTTTTAAAAAACACTAATAAATGCCATTATAGAAATGTTATGTATGAGAAGATAGTGATTTAGTTAATTATGATGTATAGATGGTAAAGAAAACATGAGAAAAGATACCAGAGCCGGAAGTATCCTAAAGGAAACCTAATCAGAACTGATATTGTGAGATGCTATAAAATGGGACAAGAATAAATGAAACTACAGATTATAGAGAGAGGAAAGAAACACAGACGCTCCAGGGGGAAATTGTGGGGAGTGGAAAAGGAAGAAGAATTAGAGGAGTGATTGTTAGCAGAGAAACGAGAATAGCACCTGACTACAGGGACCACAGGAGAGGAGAGTGTCAAAGAAGAGAGGGCTGTCAACAATGCCAAGGGGCATTTTGAATTGCCTCAACGTATATTTAAAAACAGATACTTCTGGTTAAACACAGAAATGAAACTCCCTCTAATATATGAGCAACAATTTGAACAAAACATTTAATAAAAAGGAATTCTGGAGTGATATGAAATCTCAAGGTAGTTTTGATTTGCATTTCTTTGATTGCTAGAGTTGTTGAACATTTTTGCTTATATTTGTTGACCATTTGTATTTCTTTGAGAAATAGCTGCTTATTTCTTTTGCCCATTTATTGATTGGGTTATTTGATTTTTTGGTGTTGTTTTTATGAGTTCTTTAAATATTCTGGCTGTTAATCCCCTATCAGAGGAGAAGCTGGCACAGATCTTCTGTTCTGTAGGCTTTATCTTCATACTCTCAATTGTTTCCTTTGCTGTGCAGAAGCTTTTTTAATTTGATGCCATCACACTTAATGATTCTTGAATTTATTTCTTGAGCTTTAGGGGTCTCATTCAGGAAGTCAGTACCTGTAGCAGTGTGTTGGAGTGTTAAATGCTGCTGAAGATATGTTTTCCACTTTGGAAAGCAATATGGAGTTTCTTTAAGAGTCTAGGAATGGAACCACCATATAACCTAGCTATCCTACTCCTTGGTATTTATCCAAAAGAACTCATACTATAGTAATACAGCCACATCAATGTTTATGGCAGCACAATTCACAGGGGCCACATTATGGAACCAACCCAGGCGTCCATCAACTGATGAATGGGTAAAGAATGTGGTATAGATACATGGAGCTTTACTTAGCCACAAAGAAGAACAAAGTAATTGCATTTGCTGGTAAATGAATGAACTTGAGAACATCATAGTAAGTGAATTAAGCCAGATGCAGAAAATCAAGGGTTGATTGTTTTCTCTCATATGTGGAAGCTAGAGCAAAATAAGGAGAAAAAAAAAGGAACACCATCAAAATAGAGAAAGATCAGTGAAGTAGATGAAGGCGATAGAGAGGGAGGACACAGGGATGGAAAATGGCTTCTCCAGCTTCTATACTTTTCACAACATGGCTGATATATACATAGAACAGTTACACTCATTTATCTATTAAATGCCTATCATAGTATAAAAATGTAATAAACAGTATGAGAATATATTCCAGAGTTCACAGTTTTATTAAAAAATACAGCAAGAACATAAACAACTCAGAAGGAAATATTGTAAGATCTAGAGATTAAGAAATACGTGAATTCAGGAAAGAGACATTACTTCACTCTGATACTCTGACCAGTACAATGAAAGTTTGACCACTGAAGTAAAATATGACTGGACAGAAACTTCCAGCTTGATTCCTACAATGCTGGCAGATCACTTAAAATACTTATTCATTTATTATACTGTGATCAAGTATCCACTTTTAAAGGCAGCTTTTAAAAATATTAGATGACATGATATTTAGGCCCCCAAGAGAATATGAATATGAAGCAACTACTAGTTCTACAATAAATAGACTGCTCTCAATCAAGGTGAAAACAGAAAATCCCTAATTCCTATGTTTTCCAGAGCCTCTTTCTAATAGCGAGAAGTAGATTGTCTACTTGATCTACTTCAAGATTATTTCCAGGAGAAGAAAGAAACTGATTTTCTCAAACTATCAAACTATCCAGCAGGAATAAGAGGGCTAGAGGGTTTTGTATAATAGTATACTGCAAGCTTTCTAATTATTAATATAGTTCTGCAAGAAATTTTATGCATTTGATGTATTCACTTACTGGATATTCAGGTAAATGAGCTTTGAATGGCATGCCAGGAATGGTAAGATGACAGTTGAAATAGCTATTCTGTTTTTATTTGCAAACTAACTGACAGATCTGTATCACAAGAAATACTGCTTTGAGTGAAATGGGATCATGGATGCCAATAAACAAAGAAATGCAATACTATAGTTTCCATATATCTGAATAAGAAGTTGTTGGATAGAGCTTTTGAGTGGGTCTAACCATGAAATGTACTGATGAATGGCTTCTATTGGCTTTGAGCAATGTCATACATCTGACAGACTGTCTACATTCAGACCATTTTATTATAACAACCACTTCTATCTCTGCTAAAACATCCATTAACTTGATGCGGGTTTTTCAGGAAGTAACAAAACATCCCATCTCTCCCACATAGATAATTGAAGGGAAAAAATAGCAAAAAGAGAGCAATTGAGCAAACCAATAACTTCTTCCAATTACAATTAAGTGAAACAGCCTATAGGTTTCTTAAAGACAGGTTTGCTCTTTAATGGTGCTCTAAAACCTCTTAACCACACAGACTGATAGCAACTGTCTGGTCCTGTCAATATGAGGTCACTTAATCAAACACTTTCCAGACTAATTATATTTTGTGTTCACTTTAACAGCCTATTTCTTCATGATCAATCAGATCAGTTGTACAATCCAATTTCACTGTGAAGGCAACCCCAAACCTTAGATCAAAGGGTTTCCAAGTCTGAGTGTTTGATCTTACAGATTCAGCCTAATTCTGTACTTTAGGTAATGTAACTTTAAAAGGAAAAAAAAAATCTTTCATTCACATTTTTGTGATTATCTGATAAAAAAAAAAAAAGGAATTGCAGAGGGAAGGCAAACCAACAGTGGTTTGGTTACTAACTGTTAGGTACTTTATCTTTTGCATCTAATTTCCATTTTATTGTTTCTACACAGAGACACACACACACACACACACTTCTTTTCTTTCTTTATTAGGTTTGTATAGTGATAGGAGAAATGATATGATGGAATCAAAAGGAAAAATTGCTCCTATATGAACAGAGCTGCCATAAGCTACTTGTAGTTTTCTGTGGCAGCACAAGTGTTTAACAGGAATTTATCTTGCTTCTGCTCAGAGGCAGGCTCTAACACCGCAAAGAGGCTTGTAAGAAGTTTGTCCTCTAGTATTCTAGTAGCTTCACAGCATAGGTCAACAACGTGAAGCATTTAGAGTCTAGTTTTATCTATACTGCCCTAGTATTAAGCTGCTAAGGCAAAGGAAAGGTTCTAATCATACAATGATGAGGGAGTGATTAAATAAATTATTCACATATATAAAATGGAATGCTATATACTCTCTTAAAAATTATGCTTTTAAAAATTTCTAATGACATGGAAAAATGGTTATAATAAATGCATAAAAAACTAGAATCAAAATTATAAATAAAATATCATCCCAGTATTATAAATGTCATATTCATGAATAACAGTTGGTAATATCACAGATGATTTTTATCTTATTTTGTACATTTTTCTTCATTTTGTAGAATTTCTAAAATTAAATTTATGGTGCTTTAATAATTTAAAAGATTTTCGCAAAAGGTATTAGAATTTCATGAATAAAATCAGAATGGAAATTTAAAGAGTAGATCATAGGTACTCCTTACATAATTAATCTCTCAAGAAGATGGTCAAGGTCATCTTGTCCAACTCATCTCCCACTGCACCATTTCCACACATCCTGTGCTCTGAGAGTCATACTGGCCCTCCTGTCCTGTGCCTATGGAAGGATTTTCCCCTCTCTATGCCTTTGCCTGCAAGGATCTCTCTTTATGGAGTACACATTTGCTGACTTGGACTCATCAAAATAATAGTTTCAAGGGTCTTCACAAGTCTTATTTATCCAGATTCTCTGGGTTCTAGTTGTCCTGCTGCACTTACTCTTGAACCACCAGTGTGTTGAGTGCCTATTCATTTTATCAAAGCAAAATGTGAGGCTTTAGAGGGTCTGGATCTTGCATTATTCAACATTCAGTTCCTCTGTTTCTGGGATACAACCCGGTGCAATAAATACTTATTGAACTCAAATGAGTTTGTCCTTAATAAATGGGAGTATCATGAGTGGGATGCATTTGTATTAAGTTTTCAATGCAACTGAAAAAGAGTTAATGAAAAGAACTTATGTAAGCATTGGCATTTCTTCAAAGGAAATGATTCTCTAGTGGATTTAAAAATATATGTGTTGGTCTTTTAAACATTGGCCTACAGTAGCCAGCATAAAAACAAGAAGGATCTTTGGATTTAAAAATCAAAGAGAAAACAACAGAGGCAGGCCTCTGGAAAGACTACGCTGCCTCCCTTCCTTTTTTCTGGTGGTTGAGGTTCAGAGAATATGATGTGCATTGATACCTATCATATTATTTTCACTGTCTTTCAGAATTACACTAATAATAACTGCTTTGAAATTTAAATCTGGGTTTTTTAAAAATAAGTTTCATTTTATTGAAACTTTCAACCACAAACACACAATAGCTATAATGTAAAACTACAAAAGTAATCATTCTTTACTTTGAACTTTTTAGGGAGGATGTTTTAAAAATGGAAAAACCTTCTGCTCAATCACTTTCACTTATGCCCCAGTATCACGTCTCCCTAAACCATAGAGATAGTCCCTGTAAATCTTCCCACCCCAGTGGGAAGATCTCCTGTGCTTAGGGGGAAAAAAAAAAAAGAGAGAAGAGATTCACTAGTTAGAAAAATGAAATCTACTAGGTAGGGAAGCAAAAGAAAATGATGAATTTTACCTTATTGGCTATACATTTTTTTTACTCACATATTTAATTTCATGTTATTTTGCAGAGAAGAGAGTAATAGCACCTGCTAATAAGGTACTACAGTCCTGGAAAGAATAAAAACAGGTATAGTACACTGGCTGTGGCAGATATTTCTTGCTAATAGTTCACAGAAATCATTTTCTTCATCATTGGGACATAGCTAACCTGTACAAGTTTGTCAGTGGAATATGAGTGGCCAAGGCTTTTAGGAATCAGGTGTGCTACCTCTACCCCTTTTTCCCATTCTGTGCCTAGACACAGTTAACAAGGTCACAGGGAATACAGGAAAGGAAGGGATAGGCAAAACTTAAGGGTTTAAATCCCCCAATTTTCTGTCTTTTATAAACACTTAGTTTGAACAGTTACATGAAAAATTAACATTTATTATACTTAAGTTAGAATGCATTTTGATTCTATAAGTTATTGCTGCTAATATTCCTGCTATGGTATGAATGCTCCCCCTCCCAAGGTCATATGTTGGAAACATAATCCTCAACATGACAATGTTAAAAGTTGGGACCTTAAGAGGTGATTAGGTCAGGAGGGCTTTGCCCCCATGAATGGATTAATGTCCTTAATCCCTTCATGTAAAAAAGGTGTTTACATCACCAATCATCATGGAAATGCAAATCAAAACCACAATGAGATATCCACTCACACTTGTTAGGATGGCAATTATTTAAAAAAGCAAAGGATAACAAGTGTTAGCAGGACGTGGAAAAAACCGAAATCTTTTACATTGTTGGTAGGAGTATATATTGGTGAAGCCATAGAAAATAGCATGTAAATTCAAGAAATTAAAAATAGAACTACCATATGATCCAGTAATCCCATGTCTGAGCACATAGCCAAAGGACTTACAATCAAAATATGCCAGAGATATCTGCATTCCCATGTTCACTGAAGCACTATTCAAAATAAGCTATGGAAACTACATAAATGTCCACCAATAGATGAATAGATAGAGAGACTGTGGGACATATGCACAATGCAATACTATCCAGCTTTTAAAAAAAAATAGATCTTTGTGATAACATAGATGACCTGGGAGGGCATTAGTTAAGTGAAATAAGCCAGACACAAAGACAAAGAGTGTATGATTTCACTTGTGAAATCTCATACAGTCAAATTCACAGCAAAAGAGAATAGGGGTAGCCAGGGGCTGGGGACAGGAGAAAATGGAAATATGGTGATTAATGGATACAAAGTTGCAGTTATATGAGATAAATAAGATCTGGAGATCTACTATATAAACAGTATCTGTATTTAACCATATTGTACATTTCAAATGGCTAAGAGGATAGATCTTTGTTAAGTTATTCTTACTAAAACCTCAAAACAAAACAATCAAAATAATAAAGGGGCAGGAAGAAACTTTGGGAGGTGATGTTTGGGAGGGATGTTTATGGTCTTGATAGTGGTGATGGTTCATAGGTGTATATTTATCCATGAACTCATCAAGATGTATACATTAAGCATGAACAGCTTTTTAAGAATAAAATAAGTTTACTTCAGTGACAAAATTTAAAAATATTCCCTAAGTTATTCAATATTATACCCTATGTAAACTATTTGAAACCTGTTGTTTTCATCTGTACAAACCATGGGAAACCCAGTTGTGAACTCTGTTTTCTGACTTCTTTCCCCGTGAACAAGGCTGTTATTTTTCTAAAAACATATGCAATATACTAAAGTCACCTGTATTCACATTTATGTTCATTCATTCATTCATTCACTGAAAAATTGAAGAACTTGCTATTTATTAGATCTTGGGGAATACATGACTGAAAAGAATATAAATCTTGACTGTGAAGCTAATATAGACTGATCTGTGAAGAAGAAATATAACTTGTTGTATCAACATATGCTCCTATTTATTTCCCTTTCTCTTCTATCTATAGCCTTCTTCTCTCCCAAGAGACTTCTCGCTCTCCTTCAATACCTGTCCCCATCTCACACAGAGAAAACTGAGTCACCTATATGAAGCAGTGGCAAAGACTAGAAAACTCATGGAAATAATCATAAATGGATACAGTGTTAATTGTATTGGAAAAATCAGGGAAAAGTTTGATGAGGAGAAACATCCAGAAGACTGTCTGAAGGTGGTAGAGATAGGAACTACTGCACAATTTGGATTGGAGGAGCCCATAGTGACTGCTTTTTAATCACCAGGTAATAGTTACAAAATAAGTGAAAGCAAAGGTCTGATTATTCATAAGATAAAGGACCTTTCTGTAATATAACCTACTAGAATCTCCTCAGAGAAAATGAAATTTTTCTGGGCACACAAACTGAAGAGGCCCAAAGACATAGAAGTTGTACATGTAATTATCCTTAGGTAAACATTTGGGAGGGATCCAAGATGGCATACTAGAGGGAGGCTCTCTGTAGCTCCGTAACTCAGGATTCAAATAGGAAAATCTGTTTCTCCGTGAAGCAGTCTTTACTCCTCATTGATCCCCTGCTGTTTACCACATCTGTCTACCTTGATCACCCGCAGTCTACCAGCTTAGCGACTACAGTTGAGTGCAGATTGCTCACTGACCGCTATCATCCCTCACTTGCCTGTTTGCCTGCCTCTGGCTTGCCCATCGCTTGCCTTTCACCTACCCATTGCCCACCAACAGAGGTTCATCTGCCAATCGTCCGCCAGTAGCCTGCAGAGCCTGCAGACCATCAGTAGATCGCCAGCTGCCTGCTGTTGCCTGGAAGTTCACTGTCACAGTATCCACAGGTTTGGTTACACGTGGCTGCTGCCATTTTGGAGAAAAAAAAGGAGCTGTAGGACTGCCAGCCCGACTAACAGCACCCTGCCTCCAGGACCCCTGGCTTGACTGACAGCACACCACCTCCAGGGTCCCAACCTGACTGACTGCATCCCACACAGTCTCAGTGCCCATGCCCTGCACTGCATCTCACTATTTGCCAACACCTTGGAAGCCGGAGCAGCCATCTTGGATTATCCGCGAAGGGGAAACTGTCATTAGGTGGGGTAAATTCCATCCTGAGATGCCTACTGGTGACTGAAAGCTCATTGTCAGGTCCCTCTCATGCCTCAGGCTACTAAAGACTGGGAGGTTTGAATAGTACATGATGGTTATAGTGGAGATTTTTGTTTTCTCCTTTCTGATAGCTTTTATTTATTTCTTTACTTTTCTTGCTCTCTACTTTCCTTTTGTTTACCTCTTTCCTCAAGGGCTTTTTCTCACTTTTCTCATGCTAACAACCAACTTCTTTTGACTACACTTTCACTCTTCCTATGATCTAGAACTTCTTCATACTCTTTTCTTACACTGTTAACAGTTACAGCCTCCCCATCCTCTTTTTCCTCCATTAGAAACTGTACTCCTCATTGCAAATCTGTTTGTTATACTGTAGATAATAATTGATCTCATCCTCTCTGTTTATTATGACAATATTGTAACAAAATTGTAACAAAAAGACTACTGTAACAATAGTCTTCATAGGGGCTATTAGGTTTACAGCTGCATATTGTCTGTACTGGGTGTTGCTAATATTGATCCCCCCCTTAAAGAAGAGGTTTCAGAAAACTATAGGGTCACTATAAGCCTACAGGGCAGAAACTATAATACCCTAGATCTGCATTGCTAGAGGGGAAGATACATGAACAACATGAAAAAACAAGGGAGGAAAGGGTTTCAAACAAACCAAGATTCTACACTAATAGAATCCAATGACAGCATGGTAGAAAAAATGCCAGAAAAAGAGTTCAGAATATACATGATTAAAATGTTCAGAGAAGCAAATGAGGAGTTAAGAGAGCAAATGCAGGCAATGATTGACCATTCCAATAAGCAGCTGAAAGAGCAACTACAGGAAACAAAAGATCACCTCAACAAAGAGATAGAGATTCTGAAAAAGAACCAAACAGAAATCCTTGAAATGAAGGAACAATAAATCAAATTAAACACTCAGTGGAAAGCATCACCAACAGACTAGATCACTTAGAAGACAGAACCTCAGACAATGAAGACAAAATATTGAATCTTGAAAATAAAGTTGCCCAAACAGAGAAGATGGTAAGAAATCATGAAGGGAACTTCCAAGAACTATGGGATATCATGAAAAGACCAAATTTAAGAATTATTGGGATTGAGGAAGGCACAGAGATACAAACCAAAGGAATGAACAACCTGTTCAATGAAATAATATCAGAAAATTTCCCAAACCTGAAGAATGAAATGGAAAATCAACTACCAGAGGTTTACAGAACACCAAATGCACAAAATTATAGCAGATCCACACCAAGACACATTATAATGAAAATGCCTAATGTACAAAATAAAGATAGGATTTTAAAGGCTGTGAGAGAAAAGAAACAGATTACATATAGGGGGAAACCAATACAGATATCAGCAGATTTCTCAACCCAGACCCTAAAGGCTAGAAGGGCCTGGAACAATATATTTCAAGCTCTGAAAGAACATGGCTGCCAACCAAGAATTCTATATCCAGCAAAGCTAACCTTCAGATTTGAAGATGAAATAAAATCCTTCCATGACAAACAAAAGTTAAAGGAATTTATACACAGAAAGTATGCACTACAGAACATTCTTAGCAAGATATTCCATGAGGAAGAAATGAACAATAACAATATAAGTCATCAAAGGGAGGAGCTACCCTAAAAGAAAAGCCAATTAAAGGACAAACCATGTCATGTTAAAAACCAAATCTAAGCCAAAATGACTGGGAATAGAAATCATATCTCAATAATAACCCTGAATGTTAATGGCCCAAACTCGTCAATCAAAAGATATAGACTGGCAGACTGGATTAAAAAGAAAGACCCAACAATATGTTGCCTTCAAGAGACTCATCTCATAGAAAAGGACATCCACAGACTAAAGGTGAAAGGATGGGAAAAAACCTACCATGCACACGGACTTAGTAAAAAAGCAGGGGTTTCCATCCTTATATCAGATAAAGTGGACTTTAAGCCAAAGTTAGTGAGAAGGGATAAAGAAGGACATTTCATACTGCTTAAGGGAACTATAAATCAAGAAGACATAACGATCATCAATATTTATGCCCTAAACAATGGCCCATCCATGTACATCAAACAAATTCTTCTCAATTACAGGAATCAAATAGACCACAACACAAGAATTCTGGGTGACTTTAACGCACCACTGTCACCTCTGGACAAATCTACCAAACAAAAACTAAACAAAGAAACCATAGAACTCAATAACACAATGAATAACTTAGACTTAACAGACACATGTAGAATATTCCATCCATCAATGAGTGAATACACTTTCTTCTCAGCAGCACATGGCTCCTTCTCTAAAATAGACCATATGTTACGCCACAAAGCAGTCCTTAGTAAATGCAAAAAAGTAGAGATACTATCTTGTATTCTATCAGATCATAATGGAATGAAATTAGAAATCAATGATAAAAGAAAAAACAGAAACTATTCCAACACCTGGAGACTAAATAATATGCTATTGAAGGAAGCATGGATAACAGAAAACATCAGGGAGGAGATAAAAAAATTCTTAGAGGTAAATGAGAATGATGATACAACATATAAAAATCTCTGGGACACTATGAAAGCAGTACTAAGAGGAAAATTCATTGCATTGAGGGCATTCAAGAAAAGAATAAAAAGTAAACAACTCAATGACCTAACCTTACATCTCAAAGCCCTAGAAAAAGAGGAAAAGTTCATCACCAAAAGTAGTAAAAGACAGGAAATAATTAAAATCAGAGCTGAAATCAATGAAATTGAAACAAAAGAAACAATTCCAAAAATTGACAAGACAAAAAGTTGGTTCTTTGAAAAATTAAACAAAATAGATAAACCCTTAGCCACACTAACAAAGAGAAGGAGAGAGAAAACTCAAATTACTAAAATTCGTGATGAAAAAGGAAATATCACAACAGACACCATTGAAATCCAAAACATAATTAGAAGCTACTTTGAA
The DNA here is from genome assembly GCA_020662805.1 of Glaucomys volans. NCBI lineage: Eukaryota > Metazoa > Chordata > Mammalia > Rodentia > Sciuridae > Glaucomys > Glaucomys volans. The sequence goes on along the minus strand of JAJEJO010050702.1, from coordinate 249,709 downwards.
AACCTATATGTTAATAAAATAGAAAATCTTGAAGACATTGACAAATTCCTAGATCCTCCTAAACTGAACCAGGAGGACATACACAATTTAAACAGATTGAGCTAGGGATATAGTTCAGTTGGTAGAGTGTTTGCCTTGCAAGCACAAGGCCCTGGGTTCAATCCCCAGCACCAGAAAAAAAAAAAAAGACAATTTAAACAGATCAATTTCAAGCAATGAAATAGAAGAAGCCATCAAAAGCCTACCACCATGAAAAGCCCGGGATCAGATGGATTCTCAGCTGAGTTCTACAAGACCTTCAAAGAAGAACTTATACCAATACTCCTGAAAGTATTTAATGAAATAGAAAAAGAGGGAACCCTTCCAAATTCATTCTATGAAGCTAGTATCTCTCTGATACCAAAACCAGACAAAGACACATCTAGAAAAGAAAGCTTTAGGCCAATATCTCTGATGAATGTAGATGCTAAAATCCTCAACAAAATTCTGGCAAATTGCTTACAAAAACATATTAATAAGATAGTGCACCCCGATCAAGAGGGGTTTATCCCAGGGATGCAAGGTTGGTTCAACATCAGGAAATCAATAAATGTAATTCATCACATCAATAGACTTAAGGTTAAGAATCATATGATTATTTTGATAGATGCTGAGAAAGCATTTGACAAAATTAAAGTGCTATAGTCTTTTCTTTGGAAGTTACTTCAAAGTGCTGAGGGCTCCACGCTTTTCTTTAAAAAATAAGTTTTTTTTTTGTTGTTTTTTTGATTGGCCCAAACACTTTCTGTACTCAGATTCACTGTATCTCTTGAATGTCACAGAAAACTTCAATTATAGGTCCCTTGTAAGAAGATAATTATTCTCAAATTTTACATGTGATTTTTTTTTTCTTTTTCCTGGCTGTAAAGGAGGCAAAGAAGGATGCCAATATTTTGTTGTTGTTAGCATTATTATTTTTATTACTATTACTGCTACTACTACAAGTTGTCTTCATATTATATAAAGTTCTGCACAAAAGAAGACACTTACCAAATGATTTTTAGTACATAATGTCAAGACTACATTGAAATGTACAAAAAGGGTAAAGAGGAACCAGTTATTTATGTTTATATTTTGAGGAAACTATCCCCAAATCCCCACATTAATAACAGTATACTTTCTCTCTCACCAGCTTACTCTATTTCTCTCTTCCTGTCTTAAAGTTATTGCTATGACTTTCAAATTTTATTTTGCCATGGGCCAAGAATCCCACCTGTGCCATAAAATATGACCTATAATTTGGGATTCTCATCTCTGAGAATTTATTTGGTCAGCTTCTATTATCTACTCTATTTATCTCTCCATTTCAATTGGGCCATAGAGGATTGGTTAAAGGTGAACATTTCCTATAAATGAGTCTCTTCACCTCTACCTCCCAGGATGATTCATGACCTAATATAACCTTTGACCCCAAGAAGGTAGATTTCTAAGGGAATAATTCTGCTGATTTCAGACTGCTGTTTGGTTTCATAAGTACAGCAGAGAAACCCTATTAAATTAATCCAATAGTTTCTACCTCAGTAAATATATAAAAAATGTTCTTTATCTTCAATATCAAAAAGTTAAAAAAGAAGCACTAAAACATCTATTTATGTAAGCACAATATAATGGATAGAAGAAGTAAATATATAGTGTTCTACACACTGTGAAGACTTACATAATAAGTAACTCATTTTAGAAAGTAAATTATAAAGACTATGGAGGACAATTACGTAGACATTGTGAGAATAGAAAGTTTAAGTGTTCCAAACTACAGAGAGAGTTAATTTTCATACACACACTATTCCAAATACATACACATTTATTTTCTTCTGGAATGTAATACCTAAACATCTTAGCTAGTTTACACATGCTAGTTCCACTCCAATATGATGTAGTCAGGTACAAAACATGTTGTGGTTTATCTAGCCTCTGATATAATACAGGTACTAACAAAACAGAACAGACTTCAGATAAAACAGACCAGACTTCAGATTGTAGATGTCCTGAAATAAGCACAGGAAACTTATGTCCTGCTGGTGGTTGATAAAGGCATATTCTATCTTATTACAGGTAACCTTCAGGATGGACTCCAAACTTGAGCTATAAAACAATGTCACATTCAGATTAGAGAAATTTTAATAAAAGAATTGCAAGATTTTGAATGAATGCCATCTTGTTCACAGGTGGAAGACCCACAAATGGAGCCAGAGTATGTTAAGATATGTACATGCACATTTCTCCCTAACCAGCCCAGAGGCATGACAGTTAATAAACATCACAATGGAAGTAAGTCAAATATGAATAAGAAAACAATATATTACATGCAGTATGATTCTATTGAAGGAAAATTCTAGGGAATGCATTTGTTATGGTTTAGATACAAGGTATCTCCCCAAAACTCATGTATCAGGCAATGCAAGAAAGTTTGCAGGTGAAATGACTAGTTGTGACAGTTTTAACTTAATAAATGCATAAATTCCCTGATAGGAATTAACTGGGTGGTACCTGTAGGTGAGTAGGGTGTGGCTGGAGGAGGTGGGTCACTGGGGTGTGCCTTTGTGTATACATTTTGTTCATAATGAGCAGAGCTCTTTTTCTGCTTCCTAGTAGCGATGTCCTGAGGCATTTTCCTTTGCCACACTCTTTAACCATGATGTGCTGCCTAACCTTAGTTCCAGAGCAATGGAGTTATCCATCTATGGACTGAGACCTCTGAGATTGTGGGTCTCAAATATACATTTCCTTCTCTAAATTTGTTCTTGTCAGGTATTTTGGTCAAAGTGGGGAAAAGCTGACTAAAACAGCTTTTTAACATAGTGACAGAAAACAAATCAGTGGCTGCTTGCAGGATGGAAACTGGAGAGAAAGCTACAAAGGGGCACAAAGAAAATTTGAATTGTGATGATTACTTTACAGGCATTTACATCATTACATATAAAATTTATCAACTTTATACTTTAAATATGTGCAATTTATTGTAGGTCAATTTTAACTCAGTAAAGCTATTAAAATTTATACAATAAAAAGTAATATGTGTTCTTGGCTTGATGGACACATTTAATTCAATGGTCTGAAATTGTTTTCTAATTATATATTGGTTCATGACTGTCAACAACTAAAAAACTTTCCAAATACCCAAGTTAACAAATAGTCCTTCAAAAGGGACCCCAAATCAGCTTTCAGTTATAAGAAACTAAGGAGAATAAAGGAGGGGGAATTGGTGTGAAATGAGACTGTGTGTGTTTGGGAACTCTAGTGTTAGAATGGGGGTAAAATGTTATAGCCACACATTAAGAAAACAACAATCTTGAAACAACACGGGTTCAGGAATACAGGCTGTGTAGAATCTTTGCAGAATAGGGAAACCGTCTGATGGAGGAAGGAATAGTACAACCTTGAATAACTGAACTCAGCAGGCCAGTCTTGGGATAGTTCTAAACAGATGACAATATAGGCACAGACAACCACATGGAGTTTATGGCAGTCAAGCCAGAACTGGTTCGGTTCAGACAAGAGGTTGGTGAGTAGCAGGCTACTCAACATATTTGTAAATCAGTGAACAGCAGAGTCTGTGTGGGCTGGAAGGCCAGACCTAGCTTGAGATGGAATCCCTTCTCTTCAGAATGTTTCTCACACTTACTGGTTTGTCATGTCTCCTAACACAACTGACTTGCTTTAGAGTTATTTTAGCATACATCTTACCAACTCCAACTCTCATTTTCAGTTCATTCATGTTCCTAGAGTGGGGAACATTTCTTAAGAATCTTTGATTCCTCATATTACTGATAATATAAGTTGAGCAAAGAAATAAAATTAGTGTTAATGAGCATTATGGTTTAGATGTGGAATGTCCCCCAAAGGCTCATCTGTTAAAGGCTTATTTGCTATCAGAAAAGTTCAGATATGAGGCTTTTGGGAAGTGACTGAATCATGAGGTTTCAAAGTGAATTAATCTTTGGATGGATTAATAATCTATTGACATTATTGTGAGGTGATGGACACTTGAGGAGGTGGGTTTAGTTGGAGGAAGTAGGCCACTGGGGTTATTCTCAGGAAGGGTATTTCTTGTGCCAGGCCTCCTTCCCTCTCTCTCTCCCTCCCTCCTCCTCCTCCCCCTCCCCCCCCCCCCCCCCCCCCCCCCCCCCCCCCCCCCTCCTCCCCCTCCCCCTCCTCCTCCTCCTCCTCCTCCTCCTCCTCCTCCTCCTTCTTCTTCTTCTTCTTTCTCTCTCTCTCTCTCTCTCTCTCTCTCTCTCTCTCTCCTTCATGGATAACATGAGCTGACCATCTTTCCTCTACTATGCCCTTCCACCATAATGTTCTGCCTTACATCAGGCCCAAGCAATAGAGCCAGTCAACCATGGACTAAAACCTCTAAAACTGTGAGCCAAAATAAATCTTCATCCCAAGTTGTTTTTGTCAGCTATATGCCACAGCAACAAAAAGCTATCTAACACAGTGGACTCTCCTAAACCTCTAGCCTTCTTCAGTAGCTGACATCATCATCTATTTCAAAGACTCTCTGTTACAAAGGAATCAGCTGCCACATTCACTGAACTGAAGAGTGGATATTAGAATATCAGAATTGAATCACAACAACATTTCAAGCTGCGATAAATCTCAGGTTCACTTTTTTAAAAGTTGCAAAGGACTGTATAACAGGAAGCCAAGAAATGTGAACTCAATTTCCCAATCAGAAAGCTCCTTGGGCTTGCCAGCTGTATGATTCAACATGACTGAGTTTCTGAGCAGGCCACCTAAGCAGGAGATAAATCCAGCAGCAACTCTGCCTGGGGTTGGATAACATAATATTTATCTTTCAGTGCTTCCCTTATTTTACCAGTGGGGGACTGATTAAAGAGAGGATATCTAGGCACCAGTCACTGGGGCTTTGGGGGGTTAAGCTGTTAAGGCTCTCAGGCTTCAGGTTCACACATACCCAAGGTGCATGCTGCCTTCAGGTCCACTCTGTCAAGCACAGCAGTGAGAAAGCAACAATCTGCACTATGGATAAGTTACCAAAATAAACTCTTGAGCTTCTTTTATCTCCATAATACATAAGAAGGGGGAGGTGTACAGCCTCTGATCTGATGCTACTACGCTGGCATTGCTGTCATGAAATGAGGGAATAAGGTCTCTGCAGTTTCCTTCAGGGATTTTCTATCTAATTTGACCAGACAGATATTATTGAAGTACAATAAATTTCAAACACCAAGTTGGGCACTATGTACTCAGCAACAGAGTCGGGTACTGTGGACTCCTCATTCCAGTAAAGCGTGTGTTCACACAGAGGGACTGACCTAAAATCCCAACTTGGACTGACAGATAGTCAGAGTTTGTCTTTAGGGGAGGGGAATATATGAGATTTATGAACAGCATGTAAAGATGAAACAAACACTAAACCCTGTATCTGGCAGACAGATTTAGTAGGACAAGAGCCCAAAGGAGTAGGAATAGGATGAGAAACCAGATATAAGAATTGAAACTGAGGAAGCGAAGGAAGTGATAATTAATCTGGAGGAATCCTTCTACTTAAAGAAACAGACACCAGCACTTCTATAACACCTGGGGCCTAATGCAGCTCTTTAGAAGCTAATTCAGGTGGTATAAATCACTAGAAGTAAACTTGCATAACAGAGGGATGTAATACACCAGAAAGGACATGTGATTTTTAACTTGATTGGACAGACAAGCTGGTGAAGAAATACCAAACAGAAACATCAACCTGTGGATCACATGTGTTATTGTCTGGATATGAAGTAAAAGTTTGTGTTTGGCAATGCAAGAATGTTCAAAGTGATTCAATTATGAGAGTTAGAACCTCATCAATGGATTAATCCATTTGATGGATTAAAAATTTAATGGATTACTGGGTGGTAACTGTAGGAGGAAGTAGTTCACTTGGTATATCACTTGGTATATTACTTTGGGGAAAATATATTGCCCCTGGCTCCTTCTCTCCTGTTTTCTGGCTGCCATGTACTGAGAAGGTTTTCTCCACCACACCCTTCAATCATGAAGTTCTGCCTCACTAATTCAGGCCCAGAGTGATGGAGTTGGCTGACCATGGATTGAAACTTTTAAAACCATGAGCCCCAAATAAAGTTTTGTGTTTTTTTTTTTCTTTTCAAAGCTATTATTTTAAGGTATTTTAGTCTTATCAACAAAAAGCTGACTAACACAACATGGGAGGAGGACAATGACAGAAAAGAGTGATGGTTAGTTTCTATAGTTTGGATATGCAATATGTCCCAAAGGCCCGTAATTGAAAGGTTCAAATGCCAGCATGTTGAACTCTTGGGAGGTAGTAGAACTTTTGGGAGGTGGGGCCTAGTGGAAGGAAGTTGGATCATGTGGGTTGTGTCCTTGAAAGAGATATTGCAATATCTGTCTTCTTTTTTCTATCCTGGCTTCCTAGCTTCCATGAAGTGAACAGTCCTCTGCCATGAGCTCTCACCATCATGTACTGTACTGCCACAGGCCCAAAGTAACAGGGCCAAGGCCCAAGGACTGAAACCCTGGGCCCAAAATAAGTATTCTCCTTTTGTTAATCTCAAATATTTTGTCACAGTGATGGAAAGGTAACTAACACATAGATGCATATTTATGTGAAGGAAAATGACAAAGACAAGGCTGGATATAGAGGTGGGGCCAGAAGGTGATGGAAATTGCTTACTGGACCTGGAGTTTTAGAAATTATCCTGAAAGCAATGTAGAGACAAAAAGCTTTCATGAATTCCATTCATGAGTTATCTCTTGAAGATTTTGCAGGACACTAATAGTTACAAAAAGCAGAAAATGAGCTCCTGCCAATGTTTGCTTAATCTCAGAAAATGTCCTAGTCCCAGTGTTGAAATCAGGCTCCCAGCCTCAACTTTGGGGAGATTATCCCTTGACTCCACCATTTTGCCTAGTCCTTCTTTGATTACGGATTATTTACCAAACTGATCTGGTACTTCACCAAGAGAACACTACTCTTACTAATTGCCAAAAACACTGTAGCTAAATAAAAACAAAAAGCACTAGTGTTCTTTGTGTGGTCCTAGCCTCTGAAAAGGTGCTTATTGATAAAGGGTAAAGATGGGGCTTTGCATGGTTTGTAGGTAATTTAGAAGGGTAGATGTTAGGAAAAGTAGCTGTTAGGAAAAGGGCTGAATTAGAGGAAGGAGGATCACTGGAGTTAACAAATGGAGGTATTCATGGTTGTTGCAGAGAAGGGTGATGCAGAGAAACTCAGGAGGTGGAATCTACCAGACTTGGTGACTAATTGCTCATTGAGGGTAAGCAAAGAAAACACTAGAATATCACCCAAATATTGCTTTGGACCATATTGAGCTTTCAGTTCTTATAAGACATTTAGATAAAGATGTCTAATTATACATTGAATTCAGATCTGAGATTCAAGAAAAGTTGGTGATAAAGAGCAGATCTGGATAGTCTGGTATATACTGATGTAAAAGAAGACACTGAAATGAAAGAGAGAATACAATTGCTAGAAGAGAATATTCAAGAGAGGAAATAAGACTGAGAAAGAGAAATTAAAGGATGAGGGGTCTAAGTAAGAGAATACTGAGCAGTAAAAGGAAGAAAGAACAACAAGGAGAGAACTGTCAACAGTGTCAAATTGGCCCAGTTGAATAAAAATAGAAGAGAGGATACTAGATATAGTCATTTAGATGTGAGCAGGAAGAGTAAAAATTGAAAAGTGAATGAAAGCTCAAGGAAATAAAGGGAGTGAATATGAATTTCATTTAACAAAGTTTGACTATTAAGGAAAGGAGAAGGGTGTGTCATTTTTTAGAGAAAAGCAAAGCAATAATTCAAGGAACTTTTTAAGGTAATAAAACTTGAATATTTATAGGCTAAGTAAATGGAACCAGCAAAAAAAGAGGATATACTGATGATACAAAATACAAAATGGAAAATTGAGCTTTAACTCCATTTTACTATTTCTGGCTGTATGAAAAATAGTTCATAAACCAAATTATTTTGTTCTCTGATGTTCATGATATAACATGATAGAATTTTTAAAATGGAACCTTCAAAAGGACAGAGAAATTATAGGTGAGTTATAATCATCTTGCCTCTGCTATCAGCAAAACCCTAAATCCTGAATTTAAAGCAGAGATCATTGCTTTAAAGGTGGTATGCTATTTAAAAATGCATAAATGCACCAATATTAATTCCGGTAAGTGATCATTCATCCATACTGTTTTGGGAAAGGATGGCCCTCCATAGCTGAAGAGTGAGCCTAGTGAAGTATATCATCATACACACTACTTAAGGGCACTCTGCTGAAAAATTACATGAAAACAATTAAAACTATGTTAAATATAACTCAAGTTTTCTTGTCTGGTTTGGAAGAATATTATAGTGCACTGAGACTATCAAAAATACAGAACTATCAGTTTATTGATGCATTTTAGTAGAAATGCCTCTTCTATTTTTTGGCTCTCTAAATAAGTTGACAGAGTAGAAGAAAGAAAAGGTTAGTGTCATAGATATTATAAAATGGAGAGAATTGCCAGTTTGCTTCAGGTCCCTAAAATGTTATGATTATTTTTAGTAGAAAACCTCCGACCCTGATTACCAGTAATTTTATCTTAATAAATTCAGTGTGGATTAAGCATATAGCCTTTATTGATCCTATATTCATGGAATAAGTACATAATTCAGATAACAAATTTCCATGATCTAATGAACTACCTTGTGATAAGATATGATGAAATATTTCCCTTTTCATACTCATCCAGCTATATTGCTTTAATAGTGAAAAAAAAATTGACAGAGTTGACTTAAGTCAAACCAGAATTTGTACTTAAAGTTGTTTGTGAGCTAAAAATAAATTCAAGTCAGGGAAATGGTATTAATACATATGAGTGAGTTGCCCCCACAGAAGAAAGTACTAGAAAGCAAAATGCATATTTTTGTAATGGGGCAGTACAAGCTATATTGAAGAGTTTCATCACTAAGGAAAACAACACAGAAGAGAAATATTGAATATGACTTACAAATGGCATTATCAAAGGAAAAGCTAAATTATGTAAATATTTTAACAGTCCTCAGGACTGATTACTTCAGTTCTCAGTGTTTAAACAGTGTACTCAAGGAAGTACAGCATTTATTATGAAACCCTCTGGGTGAAAGAGAAAGATAGTGTGGGCATCTACAGTATGGCAGGCACGGGGCTAGACCCTGAGGATAAAAAGACAGGGTCTGTGCCCTACTAGATGCAGTCTAGTAAAATACACACACGCAGAAAATGCATATTAAATACATGCATATGTTAAAAAAAAGTCTGACAAGGATGCCTGACATATAGCTTGTTAGTAATCTATTCTATTTTCATGACTATTATTTTAGACCCAAATGGTATGGTAAGGCTGTATTATTTTGGCTTTCTAAGACCCACGTTGAGATATGTTTTCAGATTATGCCCTCACTGTTTCTTTTATCACATGCTACACAAAAAAGCCTGTGAATATCACTCTTTTGCATTTGCTATAGAATGAGGGCATTACTGGTTTATCCCTTAGGGCAATCCTTACCCATTTTTAATCTCCATTTGACTGAACACTAAAAATGGTTTTGCTCTTCTGAAGGCAGCAGGTCTTCAAGTGTGGACCACCTGAATATACTCCTGCAGATACTTGATAAAAATGAGGATTTTTTTGATCTCTGCCCTAGACCTATGAAATCAGAACCCCAGCTAAAAAGGTCTCATAATCTACATTTTCTCATCCTCTTTAGGTGATTTGTGTGAGTGTTGAAATTAGAAAGCGCTAGGAGCCATGGATATTCTCCCCTCAGATGTGTCCCCTTCTGAATGTTCTTACTTCAGGTCTGTGAAACATATGCTCACTGTTGGGTTTTAGCCTTCAAGGGGCTTAATGTCAAAATTGATGTAAAACTCTAACAATTGCCATATTTCATCCAATCTTACTAACTCCTTAATTCTAAGTTACAAATAATTGTATGTATCACTAAAATGAAAAATCCTAATAAATAAGCAATGACATATCATGGATTGATTGTAAGACACATCATGATTCTGGAAGGCTAAAATATGAAGTATGTGCATCTTAGAACTGATGAAAGATGGTCTATAGATCTTCTCCCTGAAGTTTAATTCTTTTGTGAAAGGGTTGTCAAAAGAAAAAACATTTTGAGAAATAGACACAAGTTTTCTTGGAAGCTCTTCCCTTTTGGACAGAGGGAAGAGCAGGGGCAAAGACACAGGTACAAGAAACTCATAGCCTGGCCTAGAGAAGAGTTCTAAAATCAGATATCTTGAGTCCCAGTACCTGCCCTGACACTTATCAATTGGATGGCATTGGGTCAACCTAATTTTTCATGTGCCTGGCTACTGTCATCTTAATTATAAAACAGAATTTTACATTTTCTTGAAGTGTTTATAAGACTTAAGTCTTAGAATACAAATAAAATGTTGAGCACATTAGCAAATAAAATTTTCAATTATAGATTATTATTATGATTGCTAAAGGGAATAGTTTAGTGGAGAGGGAATGAAGAGTGGAAGAGTAAACTGCTGGAGTGGCAAGTGGTGATAGGATTTAGATTGTTGCATATCCCTAAAAAGCTTAGAATTGGTTTTTAGTTGATACACGAACTCAATAAAACCAGGCTAGTGATCAAGTCTGATTTGCATTTTAGACCAATTTTCTAGTGTCTGTTTGGACAATGGATTTGAAGGGGGAGACCACAGAGGCAGGGAGAACACTGAGGAAACTCTGTCAATAGTTTAGATGAGAGATGATAAAAGTAATGGTGTTCAGAGTGGAGACTGAGAAAAGCTTCTTCAACAGATTCAAAAACTATTTAGGAGGCAAAATTACATAACTTGATGTCTGATCTGATGTAGTGAGTGAATGATTAGGAGAAGCTAAGAATATTTCTTAGGTTTTTAGTGTACAGAATTAATGAGAAGGTACATATTTTGGAGGTTCCTAGTAGCCTCTTCCCTTAAGTAAACTGAAAATCCAAAAGGAAAACCTTAATATAATTAAGTATTCACAGATACCACCAAATAAAGAGAAGATAATATTAGGGAGAAAAAATGGCATAGAGAGTGGGTTAATATCAGACATGGATGATATTAATTAGAAAAAGAAAGCAAGGTGTTAACCACAAAGTTAAAGAATGTACTCAAGTAGATCATCACCCGCATGCCCCAACACAAGCAATAGCAATATGGACTACAATAATTTGACATATATCACATATATCAATAGGAAGGGGTTGTTTTGCAGTTGGACTCAGAAAATTTGAATTCAAATCTCAGCATTGGCTATTTGGATAACTTTGACCTAGGGTTGTTTCATCATTTGTAAAAATCTGGACAATAGTATTTATTTTGTAGTATATCTGTGAATATATTTTGTAAATTGTGAACTGCATTGCTTACTATATTACATGCATATTTGTCTGATATGGAGATACCTTCAGTAAGACATGAAAACTGCATTTTCCCATGAGACCAGATAAAAAGTTCTTAACTTATTTTTAGCTTTAAAATTTAATCTGACCTTCATTGACCAATACAGTTTGTCTTCATGAGGAATTCTGGTTTCTTTCTGCTGGGTTTTTAGATCAATTAGATGCAATGCTAATGGAATTCTTTTAAAAATATATGAGCAAATAGAAGATGCAAATACTTTACTTACTTTGGGGCCAGAGCCAGATTCTGATGTGTGTGTGTGTGTGTGTGTGTGTGTGTCTGTCTGTGTGTGTGTCTGTGTGTGTGTGTGTGTAGGATTTTTAAAAATCAGTATCTAATGTTTTTTCTTGAAATAGGATTTAGAGTTGAATAACCTCAGCACTACAATCAATTTAGAATTTTTCTAAGTAACCTATGACAAGGATAAAATGAATAAGAGAGGAAACAGTACTGGAAAAAAGACCAAAAGAAGGGACCAAGTAATTGATGACCAAGTCATGTACTTGAACATAGAAATGTGAAGAAAGACAAAAGGAGAATGCATTTTCAATATTACATAACATTATTCATGTTGCATTTACTGTTAGGCTTTGTTTTTCTTAATTTTCTACCCTAAACCAGAATGGAGGATCTGACCTTTACTCTACATCATTATTTTGGGTGTTAAAATATCATTTCTAAGTTCCTATGTCTGAATTGGCCTGAAAAATCTATATACATTTTCCCTGATTCATATGGTGATCTTACAATACCACGTGGGATACAGTCACTTCTCCTGACAGATGAGGACTTTTCCATAACCCAAAGCCATTTGATAAGGAAAGTTGGGAATCCCAGCAAAATATATTTACATTTGAGAATTTTTAAAGTTGAGAAGAGCACTAAGGTAAACAAAAATAACATTCATAAATTAGCCCATAAAAGTCACACTAAATAAAAAATAACTTAAAATTTGAATAATAAATAGTTATAGAAATAAAACAAAATGTGTTGGGTGCAGTTAATCTGGCTGTCATTAAAATCCTTAGTAATGAAAGGAAGGTTGAAAAAGAAAAAGACTTGATATAAAATTTTAAAAGAAATAAAATGAAAAGTGCTTGGTGGCAAGAAATAGAATTTAGTTTGTATAAGGGAGAAGCTTAAACCTAAAAGTTATTATAATTTCATAAAAGAAAGTACAAGATCACATTCAGAGGAACCAACCTTAAATAATTTATTTCCAAATTATGGCTTACTTAATATAAAAAACTGTGTATTGGCTTTTATGTAATTCTGTTATTTGAGATGCAACAGCTGTATTCAGACTGAATTTTGATTTTTTGATTTAATATCATGGAAATAAAACACAATAGCAAGAGCGTAGAAGCATAAAAGCCTTTGGATTTGATTAATCTACACGAAGGTATTATATTCTGCACTTTTACAGTTTATCATCTTGTCACTATAAGACTTAAAAGAGAATAACTTAGAAGGTAATATGACCTGATTCTTAAAGACTAGAATATGAGAGATGTGTATATAGTATTACCAAAAATTAATGAAATTGTTTCTGACATATGAATTCTGGTAGAATTGAGTTTACAAAGCTAAACTGCCACATGTTGATTAAGCTTTTGAAATAGAGTATACATGTGCATAGATATATACATTATATATGTATCACTTATGTGTAACACACACACAGCATGCTGTACTATAGCCCATTAATTGTAAGACAATATCTCCAAAATGCCTAGCATGATGAACTACTTTCTTTAGCTATACTAATCCTTTCCAAATAAATTAAAATCTTAATTTGAGTTTATAAATGATTCTGTTTTAGTCTTCAAGTTTAGACTTTCATTTTTTTAAAGCATGCACACTATGTCCAAAGATTTTTTAGACAATAAGTTCTGGAAATAAGATGAAACAACTGAAATACTTACTAGGATATTAAACACATTTTTAATATTAACTAAATTCCAATATGTGAAACTTCTATGAGAAGATATTCATTCTATTCAGAAAGCACTTTTATCACTCTACCAGAGAACACTATCTAACTCAAAAACATCTTTCTCTTTAAAAAAGAACAAGGACTGGGAAATTGGTTATAATTTCTAGCCAGGTTTTTAAAGGCTGATTTCAAGTTACTTCAACAGGTTGAGTTAACATAGTAGATAAGTTCTTCTCTATAAATTTCCTACTGACATGTTCCATGATAAAACAAGACCCCATCTGAAAAGCAGGTAACATTTTTTTTTAATCTGAGCAAGAGCATGATTGCATTTTTAAAAGTACCCTGTCTATGGAAAACCAATTTAGTTCTATTAATGAAAAGGAAGCACGATGTGATTGAGAATGTAATACGGAATTATAGTTCATTAATTCTTCAAGTATGTAATTTTCCAGGCTCCTGATCCCCCATTGATTTCTGCACACCCCCATAGGTCCCACTAAATGTGAGCAAAAGGAAATTTAATCATGTTGCTATATCATGTGTAGTGATGGTGGTGCTCCACAATTAAGTAAAACATCGTGAAAGGGATTTCCAGTGACTGCTTCACCATGAAGCCCTGTTAACATTTCTTTGTTGTCAAAAATTGATCAATCACAGCCCACAGGCAACTGGGATTATGGCAATCTCCTGTTATGTGACCAACATTATCAAAGGAGATGACACTTATAACAATGGAAGCTGATAATTCAGTACACTTAATTAGACATGATGAAGTGAATGTATGCTTCAATCTTTTTTTTTCTTCAGACTTGTATGCAATGTATTTTCTGATTGGTATCATTGCCATGGAATACGTCAATGCCAATTAAAATTTAAACTAAAAATTTATAATAATTGTTCAAAATAATTATACTTTTGAGTACTGGCTCAAAGAGTTATAACCTGATTTTCTGCCTTTTATAAGGATTATCTCTTTTAAAAGATAGTGATCTATTCATCTCTCTGCCAATTTGTCCTTGAAACTTAAATTGCTTCATTTTCCACATCTCAGACCTGGAAAAAATTGCTATTGCAAATATGGTTATCAATTAGTGAATGCTAGTATATGTGGTCTGAAGAATTGGACAGAAATGCATTATGTTCAAACCAAATTTAGCAAAATGTATGGTACCATTTTCTTGCTTTGTAGAGACAGCTAATATTTCAAGCCAGCTATTGAAACTGCACTGACAATCCTATCGGGGTTCTTCTATAAGGAATCAAGGTCAGAGAAATCCTATTGTGCTTTATTAATAGGCTCAAAGAATAGAACATACTCCTATATTAAAAGAAAAAAACAAGATAGAATATAAAGAAGGGTTCTGAAACAGCTGTGTGAACAAAAGCTACTGTAGAAGCAAGAGGAAAATCTACCATGGAGGTCAGCCTTTAAATTGTCCTATTCCTCTCTTTAGATAATGTAGTAGCAAATGGGGCAATCTTTGGAGCTTCCCCTATTCATTTTGTCCTCTTTATGCATTTTTATGCATAGTGGTGCCTTCTGGGCTTAGAAGAGTATGAATGGGTCTGTCACTCAGAGCACACAATTCAGGCACAAGTCAGCAATTAGCCTGCACTAACATACAGTCTCAGATCTCAGATGAGCAAAGACTGAGTAGAAATGGTAAATGATTAAATTTGAGAATGCTTGCTAAGAATCCAATTAGGTAATTATTTTTTCCCACAGGCTTATTATTCATCTCCTTAAATCAAATAAAAAGTTCTATAATGGAAATGATTTTACTTTGTTCTTCAGAGCATCTTCAGGAGGGTTTCTACCACATGGTAGGCATTTAGTAAATATTTATCTGATGAATGAATGAGTTAATTTTATCCACGATGTTGATACTTCTATATTTAGTAAATATCTTTATTTAAATGCCAAAATGAGATTTGACGCATTTTAGCATCAGACATGCAGTATGAGATGTTCTTACTTAACCTTAGGAAGACCATCTCTTGGGGTCCCATGATAGAAGATAAACTGTACAGAGTTGATATAGAATACCATTTCTCTTGACTTAGGTCTAAAACAGTTTCTAAGTTTTTAACTTCATTTTAGCTGGAACTTGTGACTCAATATTAGTCACAAATATTCCATACTCAGGGTACATACTTTATAGCTACATAAATACATAATAAACAAACAAACAAGAATATGAAAAGGACAGTGAGACCATAACAAAATGATATGAGTCTTTACTTATTGGTAAAACAGCACACAGCTCAGAAAATAACTCTGAGGTGAAGGTTACTTCTTACTTTCCTCCTCTTTTCAAAGAATTTCTTTTATTCTGTAGTCCATCAATATGCTTTATTTGTATATAATATTTTAATATCAAATGACATTTTAATATCAAATGAATCAAATGCATGCTATTTAAAAAATAATTTTGATTTTGGTTTTGTTAAGAAGTATGATACACACAAAGCATGGCCAATGAATCAACATACAAGACATTGATTTCAGAAAATACAGAAAGCTTTATTCCTCACCCATTTTAAGGTATTTTCTGGATAACAGTGTTTCAATGTAGTTTGGTTTTGAGTCTGTATATATGTAAAAGACAAAGTTAGAATAGCAAGGATAACATGAGATCTATAGTTGATATAGCACAATGAACAACAGCACAGATTCTAGCAAATGCATCAGAAAGCATCACCAACAATGGAACATGATACAATGGCTTAAAGAAAAAAATACAACTTTAGTTTCTCCCACTAACTGTAGGTATGCGACATGGCCAAATTCCTTTTTCTACCCCATTTTCAATAAGCCATACTAGAGAATAGACCAGATCTGATATTTCTCAATAATATTCCCAGATACGCTAAGAGAAACCAAGCTAAATATTATTTTTTGATTAGGGTGTGGTTGAAACGTCAGCAACAAACATATGAAATAGAAGATGTGCACACTAGGGCTGATATAAAAAGTGGAATGAAAGTGCACAGAAAGCAGATTCAGAGATTGAAAAGATGCACCTGTAGGACTGGGACCATCCTCCAACCAAGTGTACTGAGCTCTCACATCAAACACTTGATGAAGTCCTAGAAGTGAGAGCACAGTCCCAATATTATAGACACTCCTTCAGTTAAGCTCTCCCCTGAGCCCATCAGGTCCCCAAGCTAGAGAAAACTACGAATTTGAACAAAATGTCCAGTCTTCAAATCATAACTGTGGAAAGCACAACAAAAAGTTCTCAGTTGTTGTAAAAATAAGTCAAAAAGGAAACCTGGACTAAACTGGTCAAGTCTGAGTAAGACATAAGGAAAGGGAATGGACTCAATGCACACAAACCATGGACAACAATCAAAAACATAGCAAATAATGACAAAAAATGTCAAGTCTAGAAAAAAATGCAATACCCACAGAGGAGATACCCACAGGCACTAAATAGAAATATACTGATTAATCAATAGAAGATTCAAAGGAGATAGTAAAACAATGACATAAAGAAAGAAAGAAAATAGAAGACCTAAAGAAAATCAAATTGAAGACCAAAACATGTTTATGGAAGCAAAGTTGCAACAGTAAAGAACATAATATGTTCTTAAAGTTCCGAACTTGTAAGGAAGACTTCTGATAACCAAAGAATATACAGTTGGGAGGAAAAAAAGACATAACAATTAGGATGAAGGTAATAGAAATAGAAGACTGGCAAACAAAATTAATATATGGGTAACTAGGTTCTCTGAAACAGACCTTAATAAATGCAAAAGGAAATAAGTTTTAAAATAGAAAAAATGTTCAACATCTCTAGTTATAAGAGAAATGCAAATCAAAACCACCTTAAGATTTCATTTTACCCCAATTAGAATGTCTTTTATTAAGAATACAGGCAACAACAGGTGTTGGTGAGGATGTAGGGAAAAGGGTACACTCATACATTGCTGGTGGGATTGCAAGTTGGTGCAGCCACTCTGGAGAGCAGTGTGGAGATTCCTTAGAAAACTTGGAATGGATCTACCATTTGACCCAGCTATCCCACTTCATGGCCTATACCCAAAGGACTTAAAATCAGATTGCTGCAGTGATGCAGCCACATCAATGTTCATAGCTGCTCAATTCACAATAGCTAGATTGTGGAACCAACCTAGATGTCCTTCAATAGATGAATGGATAAAGAAACTGTGGTATATATACACAAATGGAATATTATCCAGCCATAAAGAAGAATAAAATTATGGCATTTGCAGGTAAATGGATGATGCTGGAGACTGTTATGCTAAGTGAGATCAGCCAATCCCAAAAATCCAAAGGCCGAATGGTCTCTCTGATAAATGAATGATGATGCATAATGCGGCGGGGAAGGGTGGCAAGAATGGAGGAAGGAAAGAAAGCATAGAGGGAAGGGAGGGGTGGGGGCGGGGCGGGGGGTAAAAATAATAACAGAATGTGTGACAGATACCATTGCCCTGTGCACATGCATGAACACACAGATGGTGTGACTCTACTTTGTGTACAACCAGTGACACAATAGCTGTACTCCATTTGTGTTCAATGAATCAATAAGTAAATAAAAAAAAAAAGAAACTATGGTATATATATATACACAAATGGAATATTACCCAGCCATAAAGAAGAATAAAATTATGGCATTTGCAGGTAAATGGATGATGTTGGAGACTGTCATGCTAAGTGAGATTAGCCAATTCCCAAAATACAAAGGCTGAATGATCTCTCTGATAAGTGAATGATGATGCATAATGCAGGGTGAAAGGGAGGCAAGAATGGAGGAAGGATAGACTGCATAGAGGGTGGGGTGGGGTCAGGGTGGGGGGGTTATAATAATAACAGAATGAGACAGACATCATTGCCCTGTGTACATGTATGAATGCACAGATGGTG
Source organism: Glaucomys volans (assembly GCA_020662805.1). Classification (NCBI taxonomy): domain Eukaryota; kingdom Metazoa; phylum Chordata; class Mammalia; order Rodentia; family Sciuridae; genus Glaucomys; species Glaucomys volans. Next base: position 231,403 of record JAJEJO010050702.1, on the reverse strand, counting down.
TGACTCTAATTTGTGTACAACCAGAGAAACAACAGCTGTACTCCATTTGTGTACAATGGATCAAAATAAATAAATTAAAAAATAAATAAATAAATAAAAAATAAAGGCATTTTACAGGAAAGTTGTAAAGTGAAGCAGAATAAACCCAACCTCATTGTAAAACGAAATTCACAGGTTATATTTTCAAAATTAGTTTCCATTTATACATGAAGATATCTGTCAACCTATCATTATTTTTCTACTAGTGGTGATTTGGCATTGAGGAATCTCATGGAAAACAATAACTTAGAAATGAGAAACAAAAAAAAATTTAACATGAGAACTGCCCACAATACAGAAATGATTATAATTGTACACAGGAAGATCATACCATCTTCTAGCTTCTTTGATATGGAACAGGCAACATGCAGTTTTGTCCACTGAGAGCTATGCATGGCTGTCTTGTTTGGCAGGCAGGTATTACTATGAATTCTTTTTGGGCCACATAATCCAAGAGTCCCCCACTGCCATTTGCTTTCATATCATCAAGGTTTTATATTTTGTTTTGTCTTCATCTTACATGCAGCATATGAAAAATCTATGCAAATTATGTTTATGAAGAATTTGAATTTCTTAAACTTTGAAAATACATAAAATAAACATGAAGAAAAATATGAAAGCAGGGATGAAATGTTCATCTTTGAAATTTTGTCCTAAATTGAAAAATACAACCAGTTTATATTTTTATAGTTATTTTTACTTTTTCTAAGTTTAGAGGAAACTTTTAAAACACACATTTGACGAAAACCACTAAGGGCCTTTAAACTATATTAAATGCAATTCAGAGACAGCAAAAAAGTCATCTAATCGTATTTTGCAACAATGTGAAATGACATTTATGTTAAATATATAATCAGTATGAAGAAAGTACCATATGAATCAAGAGATACTAGTGCTTTACAGATTTTGCACTGATGTTCCTTCTGCCAAGAATATTCTTGCCTCAAATATTTACATGGCTTGCACTTATCTCCTTTAGAAATATATGATAATGTCACTGACTCAGAGATGCTATTCATAGACATCCAAAATTGCAATCCTCAAATGCATCTATACTTGATACTACCTCTTCTCTGATTAATTTTCTCATACAGATACAAAATGCTCAACATAGAGACACTTCACAGAGATATATGCATGATGGCATCTTGGAAGCCTTACTATGTTATCCATACTATATTATGGTATATGTCTGGTAAAAAGTATAAGATACATCCTGTTTGTTATGTATGTCTTATCTGACATACTATACATTTTACTTATGTATCTTGTTCATGGTCTCCCTCTTCTCCTGATATCATAAGTTCCATGTAGACAAGAATTCTTAGATATTTCATTCATTTTATTGTATCCTCAGAGTCCAGCCCAGTGCCTGGTACATACCAGTCAGTAAAGCAAATATTTGTTTAATGAACAAATGATTCAAGAATAATTAATTAGTATGCACAACTGAGTATCATTTTAGCCATCATTCTTAATCCTTTTAGCTTACTTAAAACATCAAAGTTTTAAGTAAATAGAAATTCCACAATAACTGAACTTTGAGGATTCATTTCAGTCAGGTTTTTGCAGAAAGGTAATTCTACAAAATCCTTGAAGCTTTTGTTGGTAGAGACTTAGATGAATCTGAACTTCTTGATTTGCTGTATCTTTTCTACAAAGCACTGACATTTGCCTATATGTGGCATCAAAAAGAGATAGAAGTACAAGAATAATTTAAGAGGAAATGTGGCAAATGAAGTCTTGTTCTATGGTCATGGCTTTTGGACACACAGTTGGTGCTTGTATCTTGGCATATAACATCTTAGCAGAACTGCATTTTCCTTGTTGAATGCGGTGGGACTCAAGGGAAAGTGGAAATGTGAACTTGTTTTGACAAGACATCACAATTTCCAGGCATGTTCTCAATGATGCAGTAAAGCTCTGAGCACAGCACCTGCTATACAGTGAGAATGCCATACATTTAAATTTCTCTCCATTATCAACCATTTCTCATCAACTTTCCCCTTGAGTGGACTTCCTAACTCTTCTTCCTCCTCTCACCTTAACAGCCTTCCAATCTCTCTCCATATCCATACCAAACGTTCTTTAGGTAGCTCAAATCCTGCCATACTTACACTGAATAGTTCCTTTTTGGTTGGAGGATAAATACTAAAATGTCAATGAAATACAATCCGTTATAGTTTGTCTCCTACCTGCCTCTAAAATTTTAGAACAAATCAGGCTCCCCCGGCCTCTCTGTACCAGGTACAATGGCCTTCTTTCCATTCCTCAAATGTGCCATCCTGTCCCCATCACAGGCTCTTTGTACACGATGTTTCCTCTGCACAGAACTCTTTTCCCCTTTACTTCACGTTTTGAACCGCTACTCTTTCTTTAGATCCCAGTTTTCTTTAGATCCCAGTTCAACCCAGTTATCCCAGTGAAGTATTTTTCACATTCTTGCATAGGTCAAATCCCTCTCCCCATCCCTAGGGACAATGCTGATGGCAGTTTTTGTAGCTGTGGTATTCAGGGGCCCTGACTCCTCTGTAGGACTTAGCAGAATCACACTTGCAAATTATCAGTGTGACTGTTTGGTTAGGGCTCCTTCCTCACTAAACCATGAGGTCCTTGAGGGCAGATGGTGAATCTTTCTCTTGATTAATCCCAGTGCCTTCCCAGTGGTAGCCTAATAGCAGACTCATGTTGAAAACTGAATGCATCCAGTCATCCCTATTCCCATTGTTATTATCACTGGTGCCATCTCATTCCCAAGTAGATACCCTCTAGAGCTTGCTGGTTGAAACCAGTTCCAACTGAATTAGCACACCTTTGCTTATGGCATTTATATAATAGTAATCCCAATTCCCTGGACCATTAGTGTGTGACCTGAACAAATCAAATCCAACATGCATTTTTGAATTCTGTGCAGATCTAACCAACTGGAGGCAATTTCTATTTTTTGAACTTGTGAAGTTCCCATGTGCTCTAGTAATTTGTGTAATTTCAACTCGCTCTACAGAAATTTAAATCCTTAGATATAAGAGCTGAAGTGGACTTAACTTTAAATATTCTGAAGTATCATATATTATCCCTTAAATATAGATGTTCATTAAATATCTATTGAATTGAATTGTTGCTTGAAACATAGTTTCTCTGATTCTGTTGTAGACTGTTCTGAAAATCTTTCCTCTAAGCTTCTAATTTAACCAGCAATTTTTTAAAATGACTTTCTTCAGGGAGCTACACCTTTCCTTTTATGAATAATATATATATATATATATATATATATATATATATACATACACACATATATATGCTATATATGTTAAAACATTATATATATTATATTGCTTATATGTTATATATATTATATATATTATGTTTATATGTATTTCCTTTTATAAATAATATATGTAATATTTTTAAAATATGCCACATCTGATTTTAAATATGTAGAAGCAAATAAATACCTTATCCCATTACAGGGTATTTCACACACAGGTAACAGAAAAAAAAAAGACACAAAAATTTAATTCTGAAAAGAAATTTAGAGTAAATAAATTGATTAAGGTGGAAAAAGGCCTAAGGATAAGAAGATAGAGTTAATACTTCAATGTGTGTCTATTTAAACAAAGTTTTTATCTTGCATATTCCCCAACGGGTTTATATTATGACTTTTTTTTTAAGGTACCAAAACCTCTGGGAGAGAGCAAGGCGAAATAGGGGCTAGACAAGAGAGTCTCCTAGCAACAAAGTCAAAAAGGAAAATATGGAGAGTTTTTAACATCCAACCAAATGGTGCATACACGTTTTCCTAAAGAAAACACACCTCCCTGGTTTTAATTCTAAGAGTACATTATACAAGAAATATCTTAAGGTAATGGTCAATATTTTATTATTGTTTTGCAAGAAACATAGAAAGTCTATAACTTACTTCTCTGTCTCTCCCAGGCTCAATCATAACAATTTTTTTCTTTGAGGCATTTCTCAGAGGCATTCTTTTGTTTGTTTGTTATTACTTTCTTCAATTCAGGTTTAGAGCACAGAGAACTCTAGGGGAATAGATTTTGATATGTCCTTTTGATTTTTATTTTTTAAAACATCAGGAAATTTAAATCAGTTTTTGGCAAAGTAGTAGATCAAAGTTGTTTCATTTGGATTTTATGATAAGTTCCTGAATTTTTATTGTGTTTTATTGATAAAGGAGAAAATATATCACTTTAGATTCAAAGACATGGGCAGGCACATTGACAAGTTTCAGTAAAAAAATCAGAAGTCTGAATAAGTTTACAGCTCATTTATTCCTGCAGGTATACCATGGGGTTACTTACAGAAAAGACTGGATGTTTCTTTAAAAAGTCAGATTTGAATCTGTCCAAGTACATGGACAACTATTTACCTTAGACCCAAGCTTTCCTGGCCAAGAGGAATAAACAATGTTGTGTGCTGAAACAAGTGGAACACTTTCTTCTTGGCCTTACATCAGTCCATCAGGAAGCATCAAAACTGGTAAAGAAGATGCATTTTGAATGGAACCATATTATGATGGGTCCTATAGGATGCTAATTCCAAATGTATATCCTAACTTTTCAGATTCCTGACCACATTCCAGAATCATTTAGTATTATCCCCTTAAAGTTGAAGAATGCCTGCTAAATAAGCTTAGTTTTAACACCATTTAGTTTAACACCATTAAACTCTTCTTTCTCACTGTATTAAATCAACAGGGTCAGTTGTTTTTCAAGGCACATTTGGCTTCTGAAGGCAAGACTTTAATTCCTAGTCCCGCCACTTTCTGGTTGTGCGAAACCAGAAAATAAAATCTGTTAACACCTTTAAGTTTCAAGTATCTCACCTCTAAAAGAGGATGAATCTGTCATACATATCTCAGGGCTTCCTGACAAGGTCAAATGATATAATGTATGCTCTAACTCTTTGAGATTGTTAAGCCATATTCAAATACTTACAATAATGTTATTTTTATGGAGTTATTTATATATATAAGCTATCCTGAAGGCTTTTTGGAAACAAAAAATAAGTTCTTGGGAAGGTTTTTGGCATAGAAAACTGATTTTGAAAATGTGCTATAATGGTCTATGTGGGGAAAGGAAGCCTCTCCAAAACTGAGTTTGAGTGGACTCTGTACCCACATCATAAAAAGTTTAAGTCTTACAGACTTGTACTCTGACATAGCCTTCTTAAGTGCATAATGTCATTCTTTTTAAATGGGTTCATCAGAATAGAGAATAGTCATGTGAAGTTCCCCAGAGATTCAAAGAGAAAAAAGGTGTCCATAGAGAAGAAATTGGGAGGAAGGGGCAGCCAGCTACTTTCAGTGCTTTGACTCATACACCTGCACATCACATAGATTGTACCAAGGATTCTAAGGGTAGAGATGTAGGAAAGATGTCATCTCATGAACCTGAGATGCTCTCTCAATCTTCCTTTCCTTAGATGGACCTGTCCTGCTGAAAAAGTGGCTTCTTACTTACTTTTTCTTTTTTGTTTTTTCTTTTATTTTGGTACCAGGGATTGAACTCAGGGGAACTTAACCACTGAATCACATTCCCAGCTCTATTTTGTATTTTATTTACAGCAGGGTCTCACTGAGTTGCTTAGCTTCTCACCATTGCTGAGGCTGGCTTTTTAACTCTTGATCCTCCGCCCTCAACCTCCTGAGCCTCTGGGATTACAGGTGTGCACCACAGTGCCTGGCTTCTCACTTACCTTTTGAAGTTCTACGGAAATTTAGAGTCAACCTCATGGATGGTCGGAAATACTCAAAAAACACTCCACATTCAACTTTTTTAATATTGGTGGCAATAAGATATGATGGCTATATGTATTTAAATGTATGAATGACTTTTAGAAATCATGTGTCAATTGAGAGGAACTGACGCATTACAGTCATCTGATCCTTGACAAAGGCATTAAAATACATGTGGAAAGACAACCTTTTTAAAAAGTGGTGCTGGGAAAACTGGACATCATATGCAGAAGAATGAAACTTGATTCTGCTCTCTCACTTTGCATAAACGTCAACTCAAAATGGGTCAAAGACTTAAGAAAGGAACAGATACTTTGCAAATACTAGAAGATAACATAGGGGATACACTCCAACATAGGTGCAGGCAACAACTTCCTCAATAGGACTTCTAAATCCAGGAAATAATTACTAAGAATAAAGGCTTCTGCATGGCAAAGGAAACAATTAAGAGTTTGAAGAGGAGGCCTAAAGAATGGTTGAAAATCTCTGCCAGCAACTCTTCTAACAAAGGATAAAGAAATAATATCCAGAATATATAAGGAACTCAAAAAATTGAACACCAAGAAACCCAAATAACCCAATCAATAAATGGATAAATGAATTAAACAGCATTTTTGAAAGAAATGCAAACAGACAGCAAACATGAAAAAATGTTCAACTATTTTTTTTTCTTTTTTAAAATTTTGATTCATTGTACACAAATGGAGTACAACTATTGATTTTCTGGTTGTACACGAAGTAGAGTCATACCATTTGCGTATTCACACATGTACATAGGGTAATGATGTTTGTCTCATTCTATTATCTTTCCTTCTCAGCCCCCTCTTCACCCCTCATTTCCCTCTACACAATCCAACCTTCTTCCATTCTTCCCTTACCTTCCCCTGCCCCATTATGTATCATCAACTACTCTCAGAGAAATCATTCAGCCTTTGGTTTTTGGGGATTGGCTTATTTCACTTAGCATGATATTCTCCAATTCCATCCATTTACTTGCAAATGTCATAATATTCTTCTTTATGGCTGAATAATATTTCACTGTGTATATATATACCACAGTTTCTTTCTCCATTCATCTGTTGAAGGGCATCCAGGTTGGTTCCACAATCTAGCTATTGTGAATTGGGCTACTATAAACATTGATGTGGCTGCATCATTATGGTATGCTGATTTTAACCCCTTTGGGTATAGGTCAAGGAGTGGGATAGCTAGCTCAAATGGTGGTTCCATTCTAAGTTTTCTAAGGAATCTCCATACTGCTTTCCAGAGTGGCTGCACCTATTTGCCACCCCACCAGCAAAGTATGAGTGTACCTTTTCCCCCACATCCTCACCAACACCTGTTGTTGCTTGTATTCTTGATAATAGACACTCTGATCGGGGTGAGATGACATCTTAGGGTAGTTCTGATTTGCATTTCTCTTATTACTAAAGATGTTGAACATTTTTTCATGTATCTGTTGATTGCTTGTAGATCCTCTTCTATGAAGCATCTGTTCATTTCCTTAGCCCATTCATTGACTGGGTTATTTGTACTCTTGGTGTAAAGTTTTTTTGAGCTTGTTATAGAGCTTGGAGATTAGTGCTCTATCCGAAGTATGTGTGGCAAAGATTTTCTCCCACTCTGAAGGCTCTCTCTTCATATTGTTGATTGTTTCCTTTGCTGAGAAAAAGCTTTTTAGTTTGAATCTATCCCAGTTGTTGATTCCTGCTTTTATTTCTTGTGCTTTGGGAGTCATATTAAGGAAGTCTGGTCCTAATCCAATATGACAAAGATTTGAACCTACCTTTTCTTCTATTAGGCACAGGGTCTCTGGTCTAATTCCTAGGTCCTTGATCCATTTTGAGTTGAGTTTTATGCAGGGTGAGATATAAGGGTTTAGTTTCCTTTTGCTAGATTAGTTGTTAGGAAAACACAAATCAGAACCATGCAGAGATCTCATCTCAGTTCAAGTAGAATGGTAATCATCAGGAACACCAATAAAAATAAATGCTGATAAGGATATGGGGGAAAGGAACTTTTACTTCCTATAAAATAAATATCAAACAATAGAGCCACTATGGAAATCAGTATGAGGTTCCTCAAAACTAGAATGGAATCACTATATGACCCAGCTACACAACTCCTAGGTATTTGTCCAAAAGAATTAAAGTCAGAATACTACAGTGATACATGCATACCCATGTTCGTTGGAGCACAATTCACAATAGACAAGTTATAAAGCCAGACTAGCTGTCAATTAATGGATGAATGGATAAAGAAGATGTGGTATCTATAAACAATGTAGTTTTATTTAACCACAAAGAACAATGAAATTATGCTGTTTATAAGAAAATAGATGGAACTGGAGAACATTTTTAAGCAATATAAGTCAAACCCACAAAATCAAGGATTATGTGTTTTCTTTAATATGTAGAAATCAGAAAGAAGGAATCTCATGAAAATAGAAGGGAGATCAGTAGGTACAGGAAGGGAGTCAAGGGGAACCAGGAGGGGAGGGCAAGAGGAGGTACTAGGGAATTAAATTGATCAAATTATGTTATGTGCATGTATTGGTATGCCACAATGAAATCCACTAGTGTGTATAATTAATATGCACCAATACAATTTGTTGTCAAATTACTGATAGAATAATGGTATCAATATATTAAATTTATTCCTCTGATGCATTTTATTTTCTATGTTTTTTATTTTTATTTTTTGTACTGAGAATTGAACCAAGGGACACCTTACCAAGACCTTTATTTTTTTATTTTGAGAGAGGGTCTCACTAAGCTTCTCAGGACCGCCCTACATTGCTGAGGCTGGCCATGAACTTGTGATTCTCCTGCCTCAGCCTCCTGATTCTCTGTGATTACAGGACTGAGTTCCTTAAGCCTTCTTTATCATTTGAAATTATAATCCATTTATAAAATATAAATTCTTATAAGACATCAATACACTAATATGGGAAAAAAACAGAAGGCATGGGTTTGGTGAATTTCTGGAAATGGACTTTAACATTCTAAACATCATTCAAAGGAAGGCTTGGTGTGTTTTGCTGTGTGTGAGCTGCATATTTCCATTCATTTTATATAACAAATAGAAATTTCTCAAATGCCTTTAGAAGTAGAAAGAGCTTGAGCTTGAACTTTAAATTGCTGTAATATTTATAAGTCAGCAGGAAAGAATATGATTGCAAAATGGTTAATGAAGTAAAATATTTATATGGTAATATCATTTTGAGAAAAACATTTTTTTAAAGCCTTCATGGAGCAATTTATATTGCAACTTCCTAATGCTCTAATCAATTATATTAGTGATTTCATTTCTATTTTAGGTGATTTCATATGCATATGACCTCAGGTTTATCAGTAAATTAATATAAGTTTTTCATAGTTCTAGAGTAAAGCCTATACTTAAAGCCATTAGTTTTTACTTACCAATGTGCTGCTAATGGACAACTAACTACAGAAAAAGTAGTTAGGACTCTTCATTCTATAGAAATTTAATTTAAAAGCAAAGAATCAATTTTATTTTACAATCTACATTGCCTACTTCATAAATGGTAAACAGAATAAACTAATGAGGGCTTCTCACTTGAGCCATAACTGAGAAGTGATCTGTTTGTTAAGGATCTTATTGCATGACACTGTTCTAAATATTGCAAACATTTTCCTATATGGTTGTTTAAACACTGGCAACCAGCTTGATTTGAAGGAAAAATGACTCTTAGCTACAAGATAATTTGAAAATATCAACACTTGAAAATATTGTGTATAAAAGTCATTTTAAGTGTCTCAATTTAACTACTTGTCTTTGTATAAATTTATTGGAAGAATAAGATATGCTTTAAAAATTATAAGTTATATTGGAAGCAAAAGGATTTTAAATGTCTTGAAATCTTTTTTCTCCTTGAGAAATTACAATAAGGCAATGAAAGTCTGTTGAAAATATGATCTTAACTTAAATATAGAGATCTTAGACATATATGGGAAGTTTGTGGGCCATGAAAGAAACAAGATTAAAACAGGGCCTAAAACATGTCAATATTGAATAGAAAATATAACTGATGATGGCGTGAATTTTAAAAATTTAATTCAAGAAAAAAATTTAAGCTCATGACAAATTAACCCAAGGGTATAGCAGGAGTTTTGAGCAGGGATGTGGAAAAAAATACCAAATAGTTGTATTCTTCTTCAATTTTATCCAAATCTTTTCTAGCATAATTCTTCTTTTTCATTTAGGTCCCAAAGAGATGAAATATGAAGGATGAGAATGGGTAATTTGACAGAGAAAGTTGATTGAGCTTGATGAGACAGAAATGGGCCTGAAACAGTTATTCTGGAGAGTAAGAAAGGAGCATTCTAAGGAACCATAGCTCTGTATTCCCTTTTGAGGTTTGTGATCATGAATTTAAAGAGTGGCCAGTCAGAACAATTTTATGTTATTCCCAGCCTGTCAACTACTCAGAAGTAGAATGAAGGAGGTCAATGAGTCTATTTGACAAGGACTGGGTTATGCTGGGCAATAAGATATATAAAGTAAGAGCAAGGAGTTAAAGGTGTTCATAAAGGAGTGTTTAGATTGATGAACCAATCAAGGTGGTATCATTGTTGAACCATTGAATCATTTGGGTATTAGAAAAATGTTTGGATAAAAGGATTAATATTTTCAATTAAATTAAGCAATGATGGAGTAAAGATGCTAGTGTATGCAAGATGAATTTGGGGAATGATATAGTTATAAGCAATGGCAATCTTAAGATTATAACCATAAGAGTGTGTGACTGAGGCAGAAAGCAGGATGTGAAATCTAAGAAATTAAAAGTCATGGTATTGACTGGATTATCCATGTGCCTACTGAAAGGTCAAGGAAGGTATGGTAAAAGAATATAGTCAGTCAAATGTAGAACTCTGTAATAAATTAAAGGATGTGAATGAGGAAGATTGAAGGGCAGAATCTCATGGGATAAGAGTCAACACTTAAACCTCTTTCATTTAAAAAAGATTTCTCTACTAATGCTAGTAAAATGTTAGAATTGTCTATTTTATTTTCTATATGTAGTACTTCAACTATATATATTATTTATTTAGATCTGTGTTGTCTACACTTGCTCCCTTCAACTCAGAATGTAAACCTCACAAGGGCCAGCATCTTGACATCTGAGTCATTACTATATCTTAGGGTCTTAACAATAGTAATGCTCATATCTTAGGCATTGGCAAATTAGCAGGCAAATGAATAAATACAATAAATTACTTGTTAGCCACCTACCTCATAAACTACTAAGTATTGATGAATAAGCAATGATTTAGAATATTATTACCTTCCTTCTTGAAGCTTTTGCTCTAAAGGGAAGCTTAATTCCAAAGAATACTAGAAAACATGAACTGATCCCTAAATGTGAATCAAAATGCTGTTAAGTGTTCAGAAGTATAAGTAATACAGTTCTCCCATCTTGGCTCAAATGTCACTTCTTGGAGGGTACCTTTCCCAGAACTCCGCAGAGAAGTCAGGTATCCTATATATCTCTTGTAGCATCTTCAATTCTTACCACAAAGGTAGTTATATAATTATTGCTGATTTTTAAGTGTGTTTTTCCTCCTAAAATGGAAGCTGCATGAGAAAGAAAGCTTCTATCTTTTACAACACTGTAAACCTAGCTACCTATTCATAGCTGACTAGTCAGACTGGCCTGCCTGAGAGCCAGATGCTCAAGGACAGAGCAGCATTCAAGATATGTCATGTAAATAATAGTGATTTCCTTAAGATTTGTTGACAATCATGCAATTTGGGGTCTCTCAGTACATGACACTCTTCCTATCAACAGCTCCATCATGATTTGTTACCAACTCTTTCATTCACATGAAAATGCTACAGGTTAAGTAGTGTTCCTGTATTCTATACCTGGATCTTATTTATATAGTTGCTTCCTCTAGGAAAAATCAGGAGAAAGGAAATTTTAATTCATGCTTTACCAATATCAGTACTTACCAAACTCATCTCTTTCGTAGAATTTATCTATTCAGCGTTCCTTTTCCAATGATCTTAGGGACAACGTTTTTTTTTTATATATTTTTCCTCTGCTTTACTGAAAAACCAAGGCCCTATGAATCTTGTGGACAATTGCTATTTAGTTTTCTAGGCAACTAGAGGAGGGAAAATGACACTGTGGATCTCATTAATAAGGCAGTCAGAATAAATTAACTCTCTGGTAGGTTCCACATACAGTGTCAGCAATGGATATACCTTCACCAGGGTTAATTCTCTGTGTTAATGCTTGTGGAGCAGAGCGAATTCCATGATCATCCCTTTCTGTTTCCTAGTGACTATTATTATGTTCTTTGATATAGATTGATATCTATATAAAGTCTTTGATATAGACTTTGATATATCTTTGATATAGACTTTTGTGACTTTGTCTAAACATTTCCAAAATCAAGTAGAATTTTATTTACCTATGTTAATTTCTTTTTTATTTATTAAATCACATTCTCAAAACATTCCTATCATTCTCATAGGCATTTAGTGGGAATAAAACTTGGATACATTCTCTCTGGAGATTTTGGCAGTATCCAATGTTCATTACCATTTTATTTATTTATTTGTTTGTTTGTTTGTTTGTTTTTAAAGTTCAACTTTGTAATTCTATTTCTAGGAAACAGTCTTATAGGAATGCTTTCATATTTGACAAAGATATTCATAAAATGATATTCATTGCAACCATTTGACATAAAAATTGAAAACAAGCTAAATGTCCCTTAGAATGAGAAGGGATTAGATGATATATCCACATAGAAAATGCTCTGCAATTTTCAAGAATGAGATAAAACTAAATGTATTGACTGAAAGACTTTTAACTTGTAGTAAAGTAGAAATAGCAAGTCATAGGATAATATGCACAATACTGTTCCATTGGCACAACTCGTGGGTGTGCATGTTGCATGGTTGCATAAGTATGTTGAAAAAGACCTGTAAGTTTACACATCCAACAGTTAGTAGTTAATAATGGTTACTACTAATGCAGTGTTCTAGTTTTGTTAAAATGGGACCCAGTATTTCTTTGATGTGGTCTGGGCATTACAGCATGATTAGCAGACTCCCTCACATGTAACCTCTCTATACCACTTGCATTCGCTTTCCCTGATTATGATACCAAAAATGTCTCCAGACATTGTGTATGTTCCGTGAGGGCAAACTCTCAACTGAAAGTCACTGTTCTTGTTGTGAGATGTGAGCAGAAGCAATGGATTCTGAAGAATGACTATATATGCAGTTCTTATATATATATATATACACACACACACATATATATATATACACACACACAAACACACACATATATACACATATAGGTGTATATACTCATATGTCGCATATGCATAAGCTTTCTTAGAACAAACATTTCTCTTACTGCTGTTAATTTTTTAAAAAATGAATTGTTATTCTCATGGGCTCTGCTTAGATTAGTAATATCTATCTAAATAATTATATAGAACTTACTAAATGACTACTGTGATTAGAAACTCTATAGTATTAACTTGTTTTGAAATTATTTTAAGGCAATTTCCTCTCTTATGTAATAGAGATAATAAGTTTTAACAGGGTTACCATGTTAAGTACAATAACTAACATGTTGAAGTAGCTCACTTTTCCTTATTGGCTCTACAGCATGTTATAATTTAAATAATTAAGATATAAGAGTTATATTTGGGAAGGCAAAAACAAAGATGCTGTTCAATTTCTTTCTCTGCCTTGTTTCCAGTGCCTAGATCTGTGTCCCCTACAAAGCTGCTGCTCCACTCATAGGTTTAAAATAGCTAAAAGCCTGACAACTTACATGCAATACAAATTATCAATTATCTCTCATCTAACCTGAGTTGTTGAATGAGATATTATCTTTTACATACATATATATATTATACATATATATATATATATGGAGAGGGTGTGTATATATACACAAACATATATACTTTGTGAAGGTTATTCACATAGTTATCAAAATCAGAATGAGATGAAAAATAATTATTATGATTATTACTGATGAACAAAAATAACTACTAAGTTTAATAATCATTTAAATCCATTAAATGGGCTGCCACAGATGCCGCTGCCTTAGTCAGGAGGTCTTCTCTAGGGGGTGGGGCACAGCTGCCCCTAAGGCAGCTCCTGCAGACACCTGGAGTGTATTCTCTGTGTGCCACTGCTGCCTACGCCCCACGAACGCCCAGAGGTGTTTTCTGCAGGTGCCAGCCACCACCCAGTGGTATCCTCTTGGGGCACAGCTGCTCCTGATGCCTCTGCCACAGGTGCCTGGAAGTCTTTTCTCTGGGCACTGCTGTTGCTGTTGACGCTGTCGAAGTTGCTGGGAGGTCTGCTGCCCTTGTCACTACTTCCGATGCCCTGAGATCTTTCCTCTGGGCGCTGCTGTCATCTACACTGCTGCCGCCACCACCAACGCCACTGTTCCCCAGAGGTCACCAGGAGGTCTTCTCTCTGGGTGCCGCTGCAGATGCAGCCACAGCTGTCTCTGCCGCCACTGCTGCTCCTGTCCCCCTATCTGCTGCCAATGCCACTGATGACTGCAGCTACTGACGACCCCCTGCCTGCTGCCACCAACTCCTGCAACTACCAATTCCACCACTGCCCAGAGGTCTGCTGCCAGGAGAACTCCAGGTCTGGTTGCACACAGCCACATCCATTTGAGATGCTGCCCAGAGCCTGGGGTTCATTTGGGGTGCAGTTGGGTTCATTGCCTTTGCTATCTTGGGCCGCATTTGCCCTGTCTGGGGACACTGGCCAGGACCTGGAGGTTCAGTGTCCGGGTACCTACGTGTTTGGCTGCACCTGGGGCCTTCCTCCTGGGAATGCTTGTTGCCACCATCTAGTTACTGTCTTTCAGGATTGCTCATCCCTGGTTGTCTCTCTCCAAATTCAAGTGGCATTGACATTTTGGGACTGCAGTGTGGCTGAACCAAGGACATCTGAAGCCCAGATTGGTGAGATAGTGACCGGGTCTGCAAGGGCCTGTCTGGGCCAGGCAGTCTATGGGAAGTCAGAGACAGGGCTGAGAAGCTTTCAGACGCTGGCAGAGACAGTTGTTCAATTTTCCACCAAGATTTATTTCATTTTCATTTTTTTCTTCTCTGGCATCTCTCTCCAACATATTTGGAGCAGGGTGTTTTTCTGTGCATCAGCTTGTTGAGGAGGGTGATATATCAATGGTGTTCAGCAGTTTTGCTATATATTGTTATATTTTTAAATTTATTTTTCTCTTTGTGTTCCTCTTGCTTTTCTGCTTTCCTGGATTCCCTTTCTACCTTTTCTACACCTAACAGCCAATCTCTGTTGGTTCCTCTTCCACTCTTCCTGTGGATTTTTGCTTCTGGCTTCTCTCTCTCCCTCAAGAACACCATGTCCTGCACTGTTTCTCTTCTCTTTTTGTCCACTATGTGAGATTGTGAATCCTTTTGGCAAATTTTCTGTTCTTATTGTGGACAGTGATTGAACTCATCATTGCTGTTTATAGTGAGAGGGCAGTGGATACCTTGGTGGGAGCTATTAGATTTGAGGTTGCATAGTGTTTACACTGGGTACTGTTGATATTGGTCTCCCTCTTAAAGGTGGGATACTGGAAATCTTCAGGGACAATATAGTCTACCCTGTAGACTCTTTACTGCCTCAGATTCATACAACTAGATGGGAAAACACACAAAAACATAAAAAAAAAAACAAGGTAGAAAAATGCTACAAACAAACCAAGATGACCCAATAAGAGAATTCACTGACAACACAGTAGAAAAAATGTCCAAGAAGGAGTTTAGAATGTACATAGTTAATCTGATCTGAGAAGTAAAGAATAGTAGAAAGAGTGAAATCAAAGAGAAAATATAGGAAGTGAAAGATCACTTCAATAAAGAGAGATTGTGAAGAAAAAGAAGCAAAAATCCTTGAAACGAAGAAATCAATAAATCAAATTATAAATACAATGCAAAGAATCACCAACAGACTAGACCATTTGGAAGACAGAACCTCAGACAATGAAGACAAAATATTTAATATTGAAAATAAAGTTGACCATGCAGAGAAAATGGTAAGAATCCAGGAAAAGAACTTCCAAGAATTATGAGATAACATGAAAAGACCAAATTTAAGAGTTATTGGGATAGATGAAGGAGCAGAGATACAAACCAAACGAATTCACAATCTTTTCAATGACATAATATCAGAAAATTTCCAAAACCTAAGGAATGAAATGGAAAATCAAATACAGGAAGTTTACAGGACCCTAAATGTACGAAATTTCAGCAGACCCACATCAAGACACATTATGATGAAAATGACTAAAATACAAAATAGGGATAAAATTTTAAAGACCATGAGAGAAAAAAGGCAAATTATGTATAAGGGAAAAATAGTTTGGATCTCAACTTATTTCTCAACCCAGACTCTCAAAGCTAGGAGGTCATGGAACCAATATATTTCAAGCTCTGAAAGAAACTGTGTATAATGAATCAAAATGCAGTCTGTAAAAATAAAAATAAATAAATAAATAAAAAGGAAAACAGATGCCAACCAATAATTTTATATCCAGCAAAATTAAGTTTCATATTTGAAGATGAAATAAAAATTTTGCATATTAAACAAAGTTAAAAGAATTAACAATGAGAAAGACTGGACTACAGAATATTCGCAAAAAAAATATTCCATGAGTACTAAGTAAAAAAAAAGTGAAAACCAGCAAAGGAAGGAACTACACTAAAGGAATAATCAAAGGAGAAACTAAATCAAATTAAAAGCCAGAAATCAACCAAAATGACCAGGAATACAAGTCAGATCTCAGAATAATCTTGAATATTAATGGCCTAAACTCAACAAAAAAATGAAACAGACTTGCACATTGGATTGAAAAACAAGACCCAAAAATATGTTGTCTCAAAGAGACTCACCTCAGAGGCAAAGACATCCACAGACTGAAGGTGAAAGGATGAGAAAAAACATATCACTCATATGGATTGTGTAAACAAGTAAAGGTTTCCATCCTCATGTCAGATAAAGTGGACTTAGAGCCAAAGATAATCAGAAGGGACAAAGAAGGTCATTTCATTTCACTGAAGGGAATTACACATCAGCAAGACATAACAATTGCAAATATTTATGCCCCAAACAATGGAGCATCTATACATCAAACTAACGGTTCTCAATTTCAAGAATCAACTAGACCACAACACAGTAATACTGGGTGACTTTAACACACATCTCTCACTACTGGACAGATCTTCTAAACAAAAACTAAAGAAACTAGAACTAAATAATGCAATCAATAATTTAGACTTAATAGACAGATATAGAATATTTCTTTTATTATTGGTTCTTTTTAATTATACATGACAGTAGAACCCATTTTGATATAATTATACTGCAGGGAATATATCTTTTTTTTCCCACAATGTAGGTTCACACAATTCATACAATCTTACATATACATAGGGCAGTCCTGTCTATCTCAGTCTACTATCTTTCCTTCCCCCACCCCCTCCCGTCCCATTTTCCATCAATGAGCAAATACACTTTTTTCTTGGCAGCATATGGATCCTTCTCTAAAACAGACCATATCTTATGTCACAAAGCAATTCTTAGTAAATACAAAAAAAAAGGAGATAATACCCTGCATTCTATCAGATCATAATGGACTTAAATTAGAAATCAATGATAAAATAAAAAATAGAAGCTTTTCTAATATATGGAGACTAAATAATACATGTTGAATGATGAATGGATAGTAAAAGAAATCAAAGAAGAAATGAAAAAATACTCTGAGGTACTTGAGAATACAGATACAACATACCAAATTCTCTGGGACTCTATGAAGGCAGTACTAAGAGGAAAGTTCATTGCATTGACCTCATTTATTTAAAGAATAAAAAGTCAACAGATAAATGATTAACATTACATCTTAAAGTCCTTGAAAAAGAAGAACAAATCAACACTAAAAACAGAAGACAAGAAATAATTAAAATCAGAGCTGAAATCAATGAAATTGAAACAAAAGAAACAATTGAAAAAACAACTGAAAAAATTGACAAAACAAAAAGTTGGTTCATTGAAAAAAGTCAACAAAATTGATAAACCCCCAGTCACACTAACAAAGAGAAAAAGAGAGAAAATCCAAATTACTAAAATACCTGATGAAAAAGGAAATATCACAATGGATACAACTGAAATACAGAAGATGATTAGAAACTATTTTGAAAATTTATACTGAACAAAAAAGGAAATATTGAAGACACTGACAAATTTCTAGAGGTACACAACCTACCTAACTGAATCAGGAGGTCATGCACGATTTAAACAGAACAATTTCAAGTAATGAAATAGGAAATGCCATTAAAATCCTACCAATTAAGCCACATCAATGTTTATAGCAGCTCAATTCACAGTAGCTAGATTGTGGAACCAACCTAGATGACCTTCAACAGATGAATGGATAAAGAAACTGTGGTATATATATATACACAGTGGAATATTATTCAGCCATAGAGAATAACAATATTATGGTATTTGGAGATAAATGGATGGAATTAGAGACTATCATGCTAAGTGAAATAAGCCAAGCCCCAAAAAACAAAGACTGAATGCTTTCCCTGATAAGTGGATGATGGTATATAATCGGGGTGGAGGGATGGGGGTAAGAGAAGAATGGAGGAACTTTAGATTACGTGCAGGGAAGTGAGAGGGAGGTGTTGTATGAAAAATGGTGGAATGAGGCAGAAATCATTACCCTACGTACATGTATGTATGATTACATGAATGGTATGAGTCTACATCATGCAAAACCATAGAAACAAAAAGATGTACCCCGTTTGTGTATAATGAATCAAAATTTTAAAAAGTTGTACAATAGACCAACAAAGAGATAATCAAAGGTAAAAAAATTTTAAAATAAACAAAAAGAATAAACCAGGACCAGATGGATCTTCAGCCAAGTTAAATAAGACCTTTAATGAAAAATTAACAGCAATACTCTTCAAATTATTTCATGAAACAGAAAAGGAGGAAAGTCCTCCAAACACATTCTATGTGGCTAATATAACCCGAATGCCAAAATCAGACAAAGACACATCAAAGAAAGAAAACTTTAGATGAATATCCCTGATGAACACAGAGGCAAAAATTGTCAATAAAATTCTGGCAAACTGCATACAAAACATATTAAAAAGAGAGTGCACCAAAATCAAGAGGGGTTCATCCCAGGAATACAGGGTTAGTTCAACATATGGAAATCAATAAGTGTAATTCATCATATCAATAGAACTAAAAACAAGAATCATATGATAATCTCAATAGATGCAAAAAAAGCATTTGGCAAAATACAGCACCCTTCATGTTCAAAACACTAGAAAAACTAGGGATTGGAGGAACATACCTCAGCATCATAAAAGCCAAAAACGCTAAACTCAAGGCAAACATAATTCTAAATGGAGAAAAATTGAAAGCATTCCCTTTAAAAACTGAAACAAGACAGGGATGCCCTCTTTCACCACTTTTATTTAACACTGTCCTTGAAACTCTATCCAGAGTAATTAGAAGAAAGAAATTAAAGATATACAAACAGGTAAAGAAGAACTCAAACTATCATTATTTGCCAATGATATGATTCTATATTTAGAAGATCCAAAAAAATTACACCAAAAAACTTCTAGAATTAAGAAATGAATTCAGCAAAGTAACAGAATGTAAAATCAATACACACAAATCAAATGCATTCCTCTACATCAGTAATGATTCCACTAAAAGAGAAATTAAGAACATCACCCCATTCACAATTGCCTCAAAAAATTAAAATACTTGGGAATCACTCTAACAAAAGAGGAAAAGACCTCTACAAAGAAAACTACAGAACACTAAAAAAAGAAATTGAAGAAGACCTTATAAGATGGAAAGACCTCCTATGCTCCTGGATAGGCAGAATTAATATTGTCAAAATGGCCACACTACCAAAAGTGTTATACAAATTTAATGCAATTCCTATTAAAATCTCAATGACATTTTTCATAGAACTAGAAAAATCAATCATGAAATTCATTTGGAAAAATGAGAAACCCAGAATAGCCAAAGCAATCCTGAGCAAGAAAAGTGAAGCAGGAGGCATCACAATACCAGACCTCAAACTATACGACAAAGCTATAGGAAATAAAAACAACATTGGTACTGGCAACAAAACAGACATGTTGACCAATGGTACAGAATGGAAGACAGACAAATCAATGAAAAACAGGTATCTCATACTAGACAAAAGTGCCAAAAACATTCACTGGAGAAAAGATAGCCTATTCAACAAATGGTGCTGGGAAAAATGGAAATCCTCTTTATCTCTCACCCTGCATGAAGCTTAACTCACAGTGGATCAAAGGCGTAGGTACTAGAACAGAGACCCTGTGGCTACTAGAAGAAAAAGAAGGCTCAAATCTTAACCTTGTCGGCCTACGATTTGACTTCAGATCTGACTTTAACAAGACCCCGAAAGCACAAGAAGTTAAATAAAAAATCAATAAATGGGATGGACTCAAACTAAAAAGCTTCTTCTCAGCAAAAGAAACAATCAATAATATAAGGAGAGAGCCTACGGATTGGGAGAAAATCTTTACCACATGCACCTCAGTTAAAACATTAATCTCTAGGATATATAAAGAACTCAAAACACACCAAAAAAACCCAAATAACCCAATCAATAAAAGGGCTAAGGAACTAAACAGACTTCACAGAAGAAGATATACAATCAATCAACACATATGAAAAAATGTTCAACATCTCTAGCAATTAAGAGAAATGTAAATCAAAACTACTCTAAGATTTCATTTCATTCCAAACAGAATGGCCAATATCATAATCACAAACAACAATAAATGTTAGTGAGGATGTGGGGAAAAGGTGCACTCATACATTGCTGGTGGGAATGCAAAATAGTGCAACTATTTTGGAAAGCAGAATGGAGACTCCTCAGAAACTTGGAATGGAACAACCATTTGACCCAGTTATCCCACTCCTCAGTTTTTACCTGAAGGACTTAAAATCAACACACTACAGTGAAACAGCTATATCAATGTTTACAGCAGCTCAATTCCTATAGCTAAAATAGGAACCAACCTAGATGCCCTTCAACAGATGAATGGATAAAGAAAATATGGTGTGTATGTGTGTGTGTGTGTGTCTGTATATATATATATATATATATATATACACATACATATATATATGTATGTATGTACATTATATATATATGATGGAATATTACTCAGCTGAAATTATGACATTTGTTGGTAAATGGATGGAGTCAGAGAATATGCTAATTGAAATAACCCAAGCTCAAGAAACCATTTTCTCTGATATGTAGATGCTAATTCACAAAAAGGGGTGGGGAAAAATAGGGAAGATAGGGAAGAATAGAGTTACTTTATATTAGGTAAAGGGGAGTGAAGGGAAGTGAAGGGGTGGGGGATAGGAAGGATAATAGAGTGAAACAGACATTATTACCTTATTTACATACATGACTGCGTACATACATGACAATGTGATCCTACAATATGTATAATTAGAAAACTGAGAGATTACACTCCATTTATGTGTGATCTATCAAAATGTATAAATGCATTCTACTGTCATATACAACTAATTAGAACAAATCAAAAAATAATTAAAAAATAAAAAATAAAGGAGCTACAAAGGCAAATAAATAAATAAAATCCATTAAATACTTATCATATTACAAAACTGTTAACGTGATATTTTAAAAGTATTTTTAGAATTTAATAAAGGTAATTTTTTGAGATGGTGTGTTATTTCTTTTCATGTCTAATAATGTTGGGTGGATATGATTCACAAAATCACAGAGTCAGAAAGAACTTCTGAAGTCACACAGCCTAATTCCATGCTTCAAATAGGCTAGGGATAGAGAACAGATTTTATTCTTAAATAACTCCAATGTAGAAAAGACCTTTGTTGAATTAAGAATTCTAGATTTTCTAAAGGCGTTGGAAGGAATTCCAGGGAACAAAAGTCCTGCCTGGGTTTAGCTTTCCTTGTCTTTTGTGAACTACTCTGGTGGTCACCAGTCCACTATTTATTTAGTGAACTCTTTCCATTAAAAATGATAAGCAATTCTTATAATACTGTAAGGGTTGGTTTAAACTTGAACCTCTGTGTTAGACTGCTTGACCTAAATGGAGTAGAAAGTAACACATGAAGGCACATCTGGTAGCGACCGGCAAGTACTTGACTGAGTTAGCTTCATGACACCCAAGCCTGTGCCTCCTTCCTGGGGCATCCTGCAGCACTGCGGACAGTTCCCATGCCATGCTTAACTGCCAAGACTGTGGGGATCTGTTGAAATGGATGATGTCTCTCTCCTGATTCTGCACCCTAGGTGCCCTTAGGCTGCCTAATATGTTATGCTTGCCATAATGGACACTGTGGTAATACTCTTTCTCAGGGATCTTCCATTTTTTTATGCCACAGGACATGGAAATAGTAGGTGTGTTAGATCTGAAAGTGTGCACACGTGTTTCCTAGCATTAAAGAAACCAAAAAAAATGAGAATATGAGACAGGTCTGAAGTTGAGGGACAGCCACTATTTACATGTTCTCTTCCTTTTTATTGTGGTAAGATTTTATAAAGTGCCATTTCAACCATATTTAAGTATACAATTCACTGTTATTAACTATACTCACAATATTGCATACTTGTTATCACAATCCTTTTCAAAATGTTTTATCACCTTGAACAGAAAACGGTATTCATTATGCAAGAGCTTCTCATCTATCCCCTACCCCTGGTAATGTCTAATCGATTTTCTGTCAATATTTCTTTCAGGTAGTTTTAATAATATTATTTAAAATTTATGTACCACCTAGTATGTATCAGCTTCTGTGCTAAGAGCTTCATAAGAGTAAGCTAATCTAATACTCAAAGCTATCATAAGAGTAATATCATTAACTGCTTTCACTGAGGAAGAAACCAGTTAGGAAAGATGGAGTCACTTGCTCAATATTACACAGCCTTTATGTGATGAAGCTGAGAATGTGAACTCCAGCATCCTGACTCCAGAGCTCATTCTTTGGATCGTAATGCTGGGTTTGCCTACGTTTTGGAAATTCTTTCTGAGTTCTAACTCACATTAAAGTTTATACTCATTTCTCTCATCAGTCTCCTGAAGAAAAAGAACTCCTAGGCACCAAAACATTCCTTTTAAGGCATCTAAATTCAAACAGAAGAATAAAAAGTCTGCTCCAGGCAATCTTTTTAAGCAAAAAGAGGCACTATTCTTGAGCAATGCTTACTAAAATTACGTCCTTTAAGGTTGCTATTAATCAGTATTCTCAATTTTGTTTGTAAAAGTAAAGGAAAACAAAAATTTCTTACTAGGGTGCCTATTTAAGTTGTCCTGACAGAAACTCTGCACAGACCCATTGTTACATTAGAAATCGTCTACTTCTTCCAACCCACTGAGTACCATGCCTTGCAAATGTTTATCTCTGTTCCTGAATGACTGGTGGCCAGTTTTAGTCTTACTTAGGCTCAGTCCATCTGAGAAAATCTCCCTGCCCTCCCTCCTCCTAGTCACATCTCCTTCATTAAGTCGTTAATGCCCATCAACTCCTAACTAATTGTTGATAATATACTCACTCCAATACAAGGTATAAGTTCTGATTTTTTCTTTGCATATATGCCAGTAGACATATTTCTCATAATTGGGAGAGAGCTATTATTGTAAGTCATTAACTAGCATATAGATATAGTTGCTTCTCTGACAGCCAAGAATACCTGATTCCTTCCAACAGCAGCTTCATGGTTGTTAGAGTCAACATCACCCATTAGAAAAAGATAATACACTGCACTTCATTTTCTTGTGAATGTCACATGTATGTATTTTCCCTAATGCCACTTGGGTTCTTCACTTAAGAGATCAAGAAAAAATGGGTTAAATCCCATTAAAGATAATAAATGCTTACATTATTTAAGAGAATTTTTAAAAGTAGCCTCTTTATGAATTTCATGTTATTTCTTTCATCTAGATATAATCCTAATTTTATTATAGCCATAAAAATCATTCTATAAATTACCAGATAGACTCTCATAAAGCACTGTATCAAACTCCATAGGGTTTAAGATAATACTTTTGTGCCTTAAGATTAAAAATGACACAAGATAATTTCAGGGAAGAAGAACAGAGTGGAGAGGAAGGCAAGGGCACTTCTGACTGAAAAAATCAAGGAGAGGTTCACAGAGGAGTATCTAATATCTGGATGATGGTAGAAAAGGGGTAATGAGCATGTTGGAGGCCAAGTTTAATTATTCAAGAGTCTACCATGTGTCTGTGTGTGACCTTGGGCACATTATTTAACTTTACAAAGCATTGGCTATTAAAATGTTCATGGAAATAATTATACTTCTTTAAGAAGACTGTTATGATTAAACTGGTTTAATGAATGTAAAGCAATGAGCACCATGTTGGGCATAGGGGCTAGGGAACTTAACAGGGCACTTCAAAATAATAATGGCATAATCTGGGAGACTGGCACATGTCATGACAGAGGAAAAATCTTGGTTTAGGAAAACATCTGGATGTTTTCCTTGGATGTGAAAAGTTGTGCTTCCTCTAGACAGAAAGACAGACAGACAGAAGGGGGCTGTGTTAGAATTTAAAGCTTGAGAGTAACAAAAAAAGCATAAAGGTTTCATCAATAACCAAGTCTATAGAGAAAAAAGGGCTTCAAGGTGAGAGATATCCCACCTTTAAGAATTAACTCCATGCAGGGGGTTGGGCTGGAGGTCAGAAGCCAATTTATTGTGAGGGACTCTCAAGAAAAAGTGGATACAAAAATATATTACTACTGCAAATTTTATAAAAATATATGACCAAGTGGACATATTGCTAGGGCTCCTCTCAAGGTCTGGAAAGAAGCCCAGTCAAGTGAAGAGAGCAGAAATAACCTTCATTAGCTTAAGAGAAAACCCACCTCTCACTCCACAGCAAAGAATAGCCAAAGAAAGTTTAGAATCTTGGGATTTCTATTTCTTTTTTGTTCTTTTGTTTTTGCTGTGCTCCTCATTAGTCCTCCTCCATTATTCTCAAGACTTTGGTTAAATTCTGCTGTATACTATCTGTACAACCTGTACTGGTTGCTTTGAGGGGAATGATGGGTGATAGGTGGTCTATTGGGCTTAGGTGGTTCCACATGAAGAGAGGAAAACTTTCAAGATGTAGGTTACAAAGGGCCATAGTGTAGTGCAAAATGTCCAAGTGGAAACAGACATGTCCCTTGGATGTGGAGTGAAGCTTTGGAGAAGTATCTGGTTAGGATGACTCCTTTTGAAGACTTGATAGTGGTTGCACTCCACAAAGAAGACAGTGTTAAGGAAAAAAGAGATGACAATTGTGTAATTTTGTAATATTTCCACATTCAGTATATGATAAGAAGAAAAAAATGAAAAAAAAAAGAAAAGTAGGGGAGCAACAGCAGAAAGAACTCACACATTCTCACTCACATGAAGAAATTCCAAAAGTTGATTTCATGAAGTTGGAGAGTAGAATAGTGGTCAGTAGCAGGCAGGAAGGAGAGAAGGGATGGAGGAGAGGGAGAGATCAGATGATGGGTACCAAAGCACAGGTAGATGGAGGAATTAGTTTTAGAGTTATATAGCACAATAGGGTAATTGAAGTCTACCCATTTACTATGTATTTCAAGATAACTAGAAAAGTCCAGGTAGTTTCAATACGCAAACATGATAAATGTTTGAGGAGAGTGATATGCTAATTACCCTGACATGATTATTACACATAGTACATATGTATTGAATTATCACACTGTACTCCACAAATATGTG
This sequence comes from Glaucomys volans, assembly GCA_020662805.1. NCBI lineage: Eukaryota > Metazoa > Chordata > Mammalia > Rodentia > Sciuridae > Glaucomys > Glaucomys volans. Next base: position 205,742 of record JAJEJO010050702.1, on the reverse strand, counting down.
TAATTATTAAAAACATAAAATTTTTATATTTTTATGTACATATGTACATACTTTTTTCATGTTGAGGATATGTTCTACATATAAGCCTTGGACTTATGCAGTCCTGTGCTTAATTCCAGCTCTTCAATGGGACAGTTATGTAACCTTGGTCAATTCACTTAGTTCATTTTCTTTTTCTCCAAAACTGTGAAGGAAAACACCAACCATTAAGGTGGTTTGTATTACTAGTCTGGAGAAAATGTCATGCCAAGGGAGCAAAGGAAAAGGGGCTGTTAGAAATTTGAATATCTTGGAATTAGTGATTGAGACGTTACATTTGATTTCCAAAACAATCAATCCAGGGGAAGGGTGTGGTCTGCAGCAAAGGATCACGGCAAGTGTAGGGCACTTTTGTGCAGACAAATTTCTACATCCTATTTATCTTTCAAGAATGTAAAGTCCTTGATAAAGATTTGATTCCAGATAATATAATATGCATATTAACAAACCAAAAATCTAACCATTTTCCTCTTTCTGCTCCTATAGATGCTAATATTGGCTGATTTATTCTAATTTACCTTATTTTAGACACTAAAAATTGATTCTCACTTGGTGTAGGGTACAAAATTATCTGCATAACAGATTCAGTACTCTGGTTTGTAATTAAGTTTTATAATTTATGGAAGGAGTCCTTTTCCCATCACTCACTGAGTAATGACTTTGGCATCCTATAATATGCAACATACTTTTGATTCCTGCCCACTTGCAACTGCTTATAGGCATCTGTGCTATAACATCTGTTTTTGTAATAAATGATCAAAACCAGGATGATCATAATAAATGACAAATATAATTTTTACTAAGTATATTAGACTGGCTTTCAAACACAAATACAAAGAGTTGCAATCCACTATTTATTTTCCTTGAATTAAAAATTATTTAAGAGAATGATAAGTTGAAAAAAGTGACTTTGTATAGAAAGGACAAGGCAAGGTTCATTTTAAGGTTGGAGTTCAATCTTTTAAAATCTGAAAGGAAAAAGCATCCTTGAGTGAGAGAGTAATTTGTATTTTAAAGTATATGCAAGGCAAATGAAAAAATACCTTTTATAAAAAGAGTAAGAAAGAGTTCCACAACTTAAAAGACCATGAATATATTAACTTGTTTGTTAAGGCTTTTGATTAAACTAGAAGTCCAAGTTCATTCTCATTCAGCCTTATAATTATCTTCAGACACGAATATTGAGAAGTTTGGCAATGGAAACTCTAACACTTGAGAGTGTACTTTTCACACATTTAATCAGCTATTTGCCTGCCTCCCAAGTCCCACTAAACAGTTTATCCTGAAGCCTTCCCCTCTAAATTACCACTGCTAGTATTACACCTCAGAATTCATCCGTCTTGAGAGCAATTTCTTCTTGGATTACCAAACCAGACAAGATTTGTAGTTAACAGTCATTTAAAAGGCAATAGTATTATTTTTGTACCCACTTGTTCTCTCTCTGTCACTTAGCTGCAATGCTCCCTTGTACTTTACACAGTTAGAGGTGTAAAGCCCCATGAGAAAAGAAGTGCATGCTACTTTCTGTATCTTCACACATCACATTGTGCTGTGCATGCACAGGAGCTTAATAAATGTTTAATGTAGATAATTTGGCACCTATATTGTGCAAAGCTTGCTGCCATTTCAAAGGCATTCCATCATCTTATGGTATAGCAGGAAGCTAAATGTCAGAGCAGAAAGAGCATGTATCATTTTAATTCAACAGCCCTGGGCACCACTTTGTTCTGATCTGCAAAGTCAGTTTCCCCACTTAACTGACTTTGCAGATCAGAGCAAAGTGCTTAACCTTTTGAAACTCAGCTTCCTTGTCTGGCAATAACAACTACTTATAGATGTTATTGTAAGGATTAAGAATAAGGTCATTATAATAGTTAACACTTACTAAGCGATTGCTGAACAGTTTACAAACATTATGTAATCTCAACAATAAAGTAGGCATTATTACCATCATTCCATTTTAAAACAAGGAAATTAAGACAGATAAAGACACAGAAAAATTAAGTATTTTTCTCCACTCATCAGGTAGTTTTTGGCAGGGCATGGATCTGGACCCAAAGAATCATCCATCCACTAAGCCTGCTCAGAATTCTTAACCATCAAGCTACACTGCCTCTTTAGTTTTAAAGTATGTGCCCTTGGACATACAGTTTGAATTAGCTATTTTTATGAATTATGAGAAGAGCCCCAGATACTCCCCAAAAACCAAAGGCATCTAGTCCCAGTACAAAATCTCAAGTGTCCCTCACACTTGGTCATTGAGATTCTGCTTAAACATGCAGGCTGGTTCATCCCTTGTTCATACGGTTCATGTGATTAGTACATTTCTTATTTGGAGCTGAAACTTGCCTTCTGGTAAACTTACTAGTTTTGCTCCCTGGAACTGCAATAGAATAATCAAATCCAAAATTCACATACTATTTTAGCTTTTCATGTGTTTAAGAATAGCTTTCACACATCACATTTCAATTTTCTTATATTTTTTTTCCATTTCCTGATCAAACATCAAGGATATATTCAACTACCATCTTTGTTTCTGCCAGGCTTTCATCTCTGGGAAAACTTTTCCTTGTTCACCCTTCCATTTGCCAATAAACTCTTAAAACTATTGAATCAAAATGAATACAATATGTAACTATAGAATAAGTGATGCAGAATTTGGGGAGAATAGTACGTGTATTATTTTACATGCTGTTTATATTAACCTAACCTAAGTTTGCATTTTCTTTGAGAACTAGCACAATATGCTTTTCTGGTTCATATTTAACTTGGAATCAGTCATCAATAAAGCATAAAAGTGTTAAATTTGATTTTTTCTATGCTGTGCAACTGATTAATCTAAATACAAGAGTGAATTAACATTTTACTAATATTTATTGACTTCTCACTATATGCAAAGCATCATGGCAAGCCCCGTGTAAAACATAAGATTGTAGGCTTGACCTTTCCAATGGACTATACTGCAGTGGGAGGGCAAATGAGGAGAGAAGGACACAGAGTGTGGACCAAAGATAGAAGAGGTCAGAAGAAAAACAGTGGTAGAAACAGTGTGACTTAAGAACTGCAAGCATATCAAGAGGAGACATGTTTAAATATCTGTCAAAGGTCATCATGTTATGAGGTACCATTGTCCTATGATTTAAATTACTCTGAATCCTGATTCTGTTTTTTTCTCATGTCAGCTACCATCCCCAATCATGTCATTCACAAACTTGAATGATCTTCTTTGAACTGACCCAAGTCTAATGGTTGCAATTTAACTGGATTCTGGGGTACCACATTTAGTCTAAATCTAAAAATGTTTACCTAGAATATAATTTATTATTCCAATAATAGTGAGTATTAAAGTTTGGAAAAACCGAAGTTGACTGCTATGAGTTTTTTTACACCTAACACCCAGTGGCTTCTTCCAGAAATTTATGACAGAATAAATAAATAAATAATAGAAACTACATTGACAGGAACCCTCTAGAAGTTCAGACTGTTCAGGAGAATTAAAATTTGGTGACAAAGATAGCCAAATCTCTATCTCAATTCCTAGTCAATTTCATGAAGTTCATATCGCTATTGTGTTTCCCCAAATTTCACCCCATTTTTATTCTACCACTAGAAGTTTCATCTCATAGTCTGCAGATTTATTAATGAACAGAGTTCATCACTCTTAGAAGTCACTGAGCATCAGCAATAATCATTTTTACATCTAAAATAGGTGAATTTTTCCCATAAGTTCAAGCAATACTGAGAACTGCACAACATGGAATTTTTTCTACAAACACATAACTTAAAAATAAAATATTAAATTCCTAACTGAGCTCATTAAAATATGGAAATTCCTATATGATGTGAGAGAAGTTGATCCTCAGATTTGAATTCTAAGGCATATACAGCTGACAGCAGAGAGGACTTCATCCTATAAAAGGTCCAAGACTCCAATAAAGCAGGATCTTTAAAGTTCTACCCCTCAGTTTGGGCTTAGTATAGAAGAAGAAACACATGAGCTCACAGGCACATGCAACATCCACCAGCATAGGACGAGACATGTTTATATACAAACTTTGATAAGAAAATAATGATTGCCCTTAAAGAGTTTTGAAGTTAAAATTTATACCACTTGTGGGGTACACCACTTGGCAAAGAAATTAATGCAAATGTGGATTGCAATACTCCTGGTATACCTGCAGGAGGAAAAGCAAAATTTCCCTCAGTGGAAAAGACTTCAGACTTCACAGGTAAAGCTTTAATGAAAATAATTGGACAAGACACCAAAAGTACAAAACACATGGAGAAACACTATATCCCAGACAAGAATACAGCAACACAATCAAAGGCAGACTAGATCCTCTGGAAATTCAGATAATAGGGAAATATGATAAAGATTATAAAGTAAGTATATTTAAAATTATTGAAGACATAAAAAAAGAAATCAAAACCATAAGAAGAGAAAAAGAACTAAAGGAAAAATGAAACAAAAGACTTGAAAAAGAACTTCCAGAAACTAAAAGGACAGTAAGTGAATTTTTAAAAAAAGTTAGTGGGTAAGGAAAACAAAGGGTTAAACAATCTGAGGAGATAATTGATAAACTAAAGGATAGATATGAAAAAGTACAAAAGGCACAGGGGTGAGAGATGAAGAAATAAAGATACAAAAGAAAGTGAAGAAACAGGAAAGATAAAGACCAACATATGTCAAGTAGAAAATATAGAAGGAGACCGCGCGGCAGCTCCTGGAGAGATCTGGCCTGGAGCGGCTGGAGTCGCCAGCTCCAGCGGGGAGTTTAGGCCCTTTGGCGCCATTTTACAGCTTCCCTGGGAGAGAGCAACCACTTGCCACCACCTGAACCCCCAGCGAAGAGTTCAGGCCTGCCTGGGCTCTCAAGGCAGTGTCTCCATCACTGAGCAGAGTTCTGTGCCCCCACCCCAACTTGGTCTACTGCCCAGGTCCACACCCTGGCCCAGGGTCTAGCACCTTGCTGTATCTGATCATCTATTAACACCAGATGCCTCTGCCCAGAAGCATTGATCATTCCCAACCTGGAGGTAGTGGGATAGCACCTTTCTTGGGTCACCGCTTGATCAAGCACGTCTCAAACATCAGGTGAGTTACTGGAAATCTGCAGGGACACTCTAAGTCTTCACAGGGAAATTGCAATCCCTCTGATTCACACTACTAGAGGGGAAGATACATGAGCAACATGAGAAAACACGGGAAGAAAGTGTCCCAAACAAACCTAGATGATATATCAAGAGAACCCAAAGACAGCATGGTAGAAGGAATGACAGAAATGGAGTTCAGAATGTTCATAATTAAAATGACCCGAGAAGAGAATGATGTGACGAGAGAGCAGATTCAGGCTATGAATAATCAGCTAATAGAGCAATTGCAGGAAGCAAAAAATCATTTCAATAAAGAGATAGAAATTCTGAAAAAAAAAAACAAACAGAAATCCATGAAGGAAACAATAAACCAAGTTAAAAACTCAATAGAAAGCATAATTAACAGAATAGATCACTTGGAAGACAGAACCTCAGACAATGAAGACAAAATATCTTGAAAACAAAGTCGAACAAACAGAGATGGTTAGGAATCATGAACAAAACCTCCAAGAAATATGGGACATCATGAAAAGACCAAATTTAAGAGTAATTGGGATTGAAGAAGGCACAGAGATACAAACCAAGGGAATGAATAATCTGTTCAATGAAATAACATCAGAAAATTTCCCAAATATGACGAATGAGATGGAAAGTCAATTACAAGAGGCTTACAGGACACAAAATGCACAGAATTACAACAGATCCACACCAAGGCACATTATAATGAAAATACCTAACATACAAAACAAAGATAGAATTTTAAAGGCTGCGAGAGAAAACCAGCAGATTACCTACAGGGGGAAACCAATACGGATATCAGCAGATTTCTCAGCCCAGACCCTAAAAGCAAGAAGGGCCTGGAATAACATATTTCAAGCTCTGAAAGAAAACGGATGCCAACCAAGAATCTTATACCCAGCAAAACTTACCTTCAGATTTGATGACGAAATAAAATCCTTCCATGATAAACAAAAGCTTAAAGAATTCACAAAGAGAAAGCCTGCCCTACAGAACATTCTCAAGAAAATATTCGAAGAGGAAGAAAAGAACAATAACAGTCTCAGTCAACATGGGGAGGAATTACCCTAAAGAAAGAGTCAATCAAAGGAGAAACAAAGTTAAGCTAAAAACCCCCAAAAAGGTAAAATGACAGGAATACAAGTCATATCTCAATAATAACCCTGAATGTAAATGGCCTAAAGCCATCAATCAAAAGACATAGACTGGCAGATTGGATTAAAAAGAAAGACCCAACAATATGCTGCCTTCAAGAGACTCATCTCATAGAAAAACATGCCCACAGACTAAAGGTGAAAGGTTGGGAAAAAGCATACCATGCACATGGACTGAAAAAAAAAGCAGGGTTTTCCATCCTCATTTCAGATAAAGCAGACTTCAAGCCAAAGTTAGTCAGAAGTGATAAAGAAGGCATTTCATACTGCTTAAAGGAAGCATAAATCAGCAAGACATAACAATCATAAACATTTATGCAACAAACAATGGCACATCCATGTACGTCAATCAAATCCTTCTCAATTTCAGGAACCAAATAGACATAAACACAATAATACTGGGGGACTTTAATACTCCTCTCTCACCGTTGGACAGATCTTCGAAGCAAAAATTGAACAAAGAAACCATAGGACTCAATGACACAATCGCTAATTTGGACTTAACAGACATATATAGAATATTCCATCCATCAAAAAGTAAATACCTTTTTTCTCAGCAGCTCATGGCTCCTTGTCTAAAATAGACCATATGTTATGCCACAAAACTACTCTTAGCAAATACAAAAACATAGAGGTACTGCCTTGTATACTATCAGATCATAATGGAATGAAATTAGATATCAATGATAAAGTTAAAAACAGAAACTACTCCAAGACGTGGAGATTAAATAATATGCTATTGAATGATGCATGGATAACAGAAGACATTAGGGGGGGAAATTAAAAGATTTTCAGAGGTCAATGAGAACAAAGATACAACATATCAAAATCTCTGGGATACTATGAAAGCAGTGCTAAGAGGAAAATTCATTGCATGGAGTGCATTTAATAAAAGAATGGAAAGTCAGCAAATCAATGACCTCACATTACAGCTGAAAGCCCTAGAAAAAGAGGAACAGATCATCACCAAAAGTAGTAGAAGACAGGAAATAATCAAAATCAGAGCTGAAATCAATGAAATTGAAACAAAAGAAACAATTCAAAAAATTGACAAAACAAAAAGTTGGTTCTTTGAAAAAATAAACAAAATTGATAAACCCTTAGCCACGCTAACGAAGATAAGGAGAGAGAAACTCCAAATTACTAAAATTCGTGATGGAAATGGA